>LZPO01118178.1:8136-21766 GCA_001675575.1 Neotoma lepida | reverse complement strand
AAGAGGGCTGTAGTTTACTTCAGGGATTGATAGCTGCTCTGTGTAAGAGAACGTCTTAAGAGCCAATGTCAACTAGTTACTTCAAAAACATAGATTGTATCACTAAATACAGTGCAGACTTGTGGGAGAAGATGCTGGATATAAAAAGGGAAATGAATTTAAATAATATGGATAGTATGTGTACTTTTGATTGTCTATACTTAAAAATATACTAAGAACAACATGCCATCCAATATGAGGTAAAAGTAAGAGTAACATAAAAATAATCAGAAAAAAGAATCTAATGAATTGTTGTTTTCAGAGCACAGTAAAAGATATTGGATACTACAATCATCTCCAATATCTTCAATGTTCCCAAATCCATGGAAATGTAAGGATCCTGACATTTAGGAGCTGTGGAAAATACAATTAGGATAGCAATTCCATCATTTGTGGCTGATTATTGAACAGCTTAGAGATCTTCATAAGGTTTCAGAGCTATAGGCTCCTTTATCTAAAACTTTAGATAAAAATTAAATATTAGGTAAGAAAACTAATGATCTACAATAGAGCATGAAATCTTTTAAGGTGAATCAGGTGCATCCATAACCATATATTATGGTATATCTATTATTAAGAGGAAGAAAGAAAATACATTTCTAATGTTCTAAAAATAAAATTAGCCTCAAATTCCTTGCAGAACTTTATTACCCATGTTTGCATAGTAAGGACCCTAAGGAAACTTTGGAGACATTGTTTTTCTAATTTCCTCTACCCCATAAAATTTTAACATCATGATAACCGTATATATCTATCATGTACTATATATTTAGTCTGCTTTATACTAAAAAAAAAAAAAAGTACGATTCTTTTGTTCCTGTTTAAATCTAACTTTTGCCACCTTGGTTCATGTGGGTGAGAAGCAGTGGTATATTAATGAAAATTTATGTCCCAAGCCCTCTAGGTTCANGGTATTTTCAGTATGAGAAAATAGCAGAGAAGGAGATCTGGAAAGACTTGAGAAAACTGTACAAAAATAGCATATGGGGAAAAAAAGTCTGCAAAGAAAAAAATCTGGACACACCCTAAGCAATGCCAAATAAAACCATCTTGTGTCATTGACAAAGGCACAGGGGCACTGCACAGCTTCTGAGGGTCCCTATGTGTGACACATTGCAATACAAAATGCATGCCCTTGACATGCAACACATGAAGTTGTATGTAAAACTATATGGAATGGAATATGAATAGGACAGTGAAGGCTATGCAAAGGAGGCAAGAAGCCCATGATTTGCAAATAGCATGAAAGTCCATGCTAAGGTAGCCCCTTCTCTNTGCAGCAAGACCATTTGCTGCCAAACTTAATTCATATTCTAGCCTCTCCTCCCTTGGAATTTTATCGTTTTTTAATTTTCCTTTAAGTGATAAAAAGCCTTTATTTAAGAGAATTTTTCTATGTATTTGTGGTTATGTAAGCTTTATTATAAAAAGATATTACAAATTATAAGCCAAAGTTAATCCAACCAAATGACTATACAATTTAAAATGTTTATACATCTTAGATTTTAATTTCTATGCTTTATTATTTTTAATTATTTACATATTTTTATTTTTGAGAATAATAATATAATTATATCACTTCCCCCTTTACTTTTCTCCATCCAACTCCTAGCATGTACTCTATTTCAAATTCATACCTTTCTTCCTTTACGTGTGTGTGTGTGTGTGTGTGTGTGTGTGTGTATTTCTAGATGTATAAATACAAGCTGCTTAGTGTTGTGGAATACTACTTTAACTAGACAAATATGTGTTACATTTTTTATGCTGTACTTGTTTAATTATGTAAAGATGTGTTGCTGTTTCACTTTGTCTGCCTAAGGCACCTGATTGGTCTAATAAAAAGTTGAATGGCCAATAGCTAGGCAGTAGAGGGATAGGTGGGTCTGGTAGTCAGAGAGAATATGAAGGAGGAACCATGGAAGGAGAAGGGGAGAGAACTAGGAGAAAGTGAGGAGGGAGATGCCCAGGGCCAGCCAGTCAGGCACCCACCATCCATTCAGTCACAGAGTAAGATACCCAGAATGAAAGAAATGTAAAAAGCCCTGAGACAAAATGTAGATGAAGAGAAACAGGCTAAATTAACTTATAAGAGCTAGTGGGATAAACATAAGCTAAGGTCAAGCATTTATAACTAATATTAAATCTTCATGTCTTTATTTGGGAGCTTGTTGATGGCCCAAAAGAAAGCCTGTTACAGCTTAGTCCATGAAATGCTACATTTGAATGTGTTTTCAGGGCTGACCACTTGCTATTGTATAACCAATTGGTGTGCTCTTCCCAGGGGAAGATATATATCTCATGCTTTCAGCCCTCCTTAGCTGCTTGTAGCTCTTTGTCTAACACTGAGGTCTGAGCTTCCCCCTAATCACATAGAATATCTACTGCTATCCCCCTTGCTCTTGTCAGTTTTAGGCATCCATGTTTGTGAGACATCATGATCTAGTTTCTCTGAAATTTTTAGGAGATTCAGTTTCATTACTAATTTCCTGTTCTTCTGTCCATTACAATTTTTCTACCACTTTTCCCATAGTAATTTCTGAGCTTTAAGTATAAGAATTGTTTTGTAGATGTATGCATTTTGATTGGTTGTGATTTACTATAATGGTTTTCATCTGTTGCAATTCCTTGATAAGAAGTGAGGACTATTCTTATCTACTTGTATAAGGTCACATATTTATAATGCAGTTAAGGATTATGCTGGTTTAGTAAAGTGGCAGTTGTAGGTTCTCCTCCGGTNTCCAAGACTTCACTATCCTCAGATGGTTGCCTAGTTTTACTGTACCAGGCATTCCTAAGTTCAGTGGGTCTTAAGTCCAATTAGANAGCTGTNGATTACTGACAAGTTTATGTGTACACTATTACACCCTTAGGGTTATGGTGACAAGCTGCTAGTTGTGGTTCATAGGCATTATAGCTGGGTATCATTGGTTGCCTCCCTCCTTAAGAATCTTTTATTTACTTAATGTAACCTTTTGGAGCAGAAGCTGTGGAGCTTCTCAATTTATTTTGTACTGTCACTACCAAATATGTTTGTATGCACTCATCCTCCACCAAAACCAAAAAATCCATGACAGAGTCATAACAATAAAACAATTAATTAGCTTTAGTCTTGTCCTCTTTTCTACATGCTATACTGTATATACATTTACAACATGTACATATATTATTTGTTAGATATTGCATGTGAAGGAGAACATATATTTTTCCCTTAGATTGTGTGACATCACTTAATGTTGTGTATTCTTGGTCCATCTATTTTACTGCAATTTTTATGACAGCATTTTTCAATAAAGATAAATAATACATAAACAAATTCTCATTTCCATATATCTTCAATGGTTATAGGTTTATTCCAGTTCTTAGCTAGTTAATAAAGCATCAGTAAACATGGGGTTACAAATATCTTTATGGTCATAAATGGAGTTCTCTTGACATATGCCNAGGAATAAAATAATGGATTCACATAGCAGTATGGTTTTTAATTTTTTTTTGAAATCATGAAATGAATTTGCTAAATGGCTGGGTTATTTTGCATCACACTGACACTGAATAAAATGCTCCTTTAAATATACTTTAAGCATTTGTCATCAGATATACTGATGATAGCTATCATGACTGGGGTAAGGTGTCATTGTAATGTTTAATTTGCATATTCCTAATGGATATAAGTATTTAATACCTTTTAAAACAGTTATTAGCCATTTGTGCATTTTTTTCCAGTAGTATCTGTTCAGTTTATTTGCCAATTTGTTGATTGATAATTTTGTTTCCTTGGGACTTAATATCGGTAATTCTTTGCAATTATTATTGGTTTGCTCTTTGTCTGAGGTGTAGCTCTGTTTGTTCTGCTGTTCATCTCTTTTGCTATACATAAATCTTTAATTTTCACGTGGTCCTATCTGTTGAATCTTGGTGTTATCCTGTGATACTGTTGTTCTATTTACGTTTATTTCCTACTCCAGTATCTTGAAATGTATCCCTGTGTGTGCGTGTGTGTGTGTGTGTGTGTGTGTGTGTGTGAGTATGTGTGTGTTTCTAGAAGTACAGTGTTTCTGCTTTAGAACTAAGTTACTTGATCTACCTTGAAATGATTTTTGTGTAAGATGAAATACAAGAATCTATCTTCATTCTTCTGAAAGTAGAAATCCAGTACTGTCAATACCATTTGTTGAGGAATGAATATCTTTTTTGTTGTTGTTGTTAATGTATGATCTTGCCTCTTTGTCCATATTCAAGTGGATGTATCTTTGCCTTTTTATTTTCATATTTATTATTCTAATCAATTCATCTACTTGCCTATTTTAATGCCAGTACCAACCTGTCTTGATGACAGTAGCTGTTTTGCATTGTTTAGGTTGGGTATTCTAATGCTCACAACAGTAACCTTATTCATTAGGATTGTTTGGTGATTCATAGTCTTTTGTAGTACCAAGTCTTTGTTCTAGGAATTTGCATGTGTAGTTCACCAAATTTGTAAAGTAAATTTAATAATATATCCATTTTCACAGTATTAATTATTCATATCCAAGATCATGGGAATGTCTTTATATTCCCTAGAATTTTCTGTGATTTCATTTTTNAATATTTTTAAGTTTTTTCTCGTCGAGGTCACNTCTTAATAAATTGTTTTCACTTTGCTTTGGATGTGTATATAATTCTTCTGATCCAGTACACAAGGACCAACAACTCCTGTGGAGATGTCCTCTAAAACACAATATTGCCCACTATCTCATTATTGAGATGCAAAGGGAGGGTATGCAGCAGTGAATGAAATGGTGGAAACTGACGGGANTTAAGATAGAATCCAAAGAAGAGGAATACAAGGTAAAAATTATTTGTGCTTCGTGCCTGGGCCAAGAGTTAGCCCAGAAAGTAAAAAAGAACCATAGAATGGGAAAGAAGGTGCTCTGGAAATGAGGACACTAGAACTCAGGTGCTATAAAAGGAGAAATGGGAAAAATATAAGTTTTGAATATAGCTGAGGACAGAGAGAGTAAGAAAGACAATTCAGAGAGACAGAGAGTGGAAGTCATTAAAAACATTAAGCATGATTTTAAAAGCCACAGGCAAATATTATGTTTAAATTGAGTNTGTATAAGTCTATGTGTGTATATATAAAATATAGTTTGGATGAGTTTACATCATTTAGAGTGGTAATATTCTCAGCAAGAACCATAAACTATCTAACAAAAACGTACGAACCCAACCTTAGAATTATTNATCTGCAGATTCCAAGAGACTTTCAAAATAATATAGGTCACAACCCTTGCCTTTAATTGGCTCCAAAATAATAAACTATTGCTTTCAGACACAGGGCTTGGAAGAACTGAGTTGTACCTGGCCTGAAATTCTCTACTCTGGGGACTAGCTACCTTAGTATCCAAAGTGCTATGCAAAATGCCAATTGAGATATGCAATCAATAGTTCTACCTACCAATAGGCATACAACCTACAGTGATGGTCAGCATAACAAGGTATTTCCAAAGATGTAACACTGGCACTTTTAATTTGGTGGTAATCAATAGCCATCTAGTAGAGTTAAGTCCCACTTTATAGGAGAAAATTCACTCTTGACATTGTATATCTAGCCAAATACCCATCGCTGGTGCATCATGGATCATAGAAGAAAATTGTTTTAGCCACTGTTTCAAACCTTAATAGTTTTATTGCATTCCGAATACTTGTCCTTCTAACCACAGAAGAGTGTAGGTCTCATCTCTCATCAAAGAACTTGTTTGTTTGTTTGTTTGTTTGTTTTGTTTCTTTCAGAAGAGGGGGACCATTTAAGAAAAACACATTTGGTCAAAGTTCAGAGAAAAACTCAAAACAGGGTCTGACACCAATTGGTACATATACACTACAACATTTCCACCTAGGGCTCAGGGAATACTGAAGAAGTGTTAATGGAAAGATTGTAATGATAGAGGACCAGTTTGTCTGCTGTGAGGCTGTGGCTTCTGAAGATGACAGGGAAAAAGTTGCGTTCACAAATTTCTTAATCATATGATGCCTAAAGAAGGCCTGCTGTGAAGACATCAGCGTATATTCCAATGTGGATGAGGGAAATCTCACAAAGCCCCACCTGTTTATGATGATGTCCATGAAGCAAGTAATGGCTGCTGACACAGGGAGAATCAGTCTTCTCTAAGGACGAAGGCCTAATAGGACAGTTTATTACACTAGTTCAGTCTTAAACACACATGCGAACACACAAACAGATACACAGAAATATATATATATATATAACTAAATGGACTCAGCAGATTGTCTATCTATCTATCTATATAGTATCTATATTTTCTAAATATCTCAATAATAATTAAAGAAGAAAAGGCCATTATAGAGAAAATTAGAGACACAGAAAAAGTCAGATGAGGGAAAAAGGGTGTGGAAATGATGTAAATATAGTACTTATGTATGGAATTCTAAAAAATAAAATATAAGCAGTAAAACCAAGAAACAAATAAAAATATTTAGATCAATTTACATGCATGTATATAAAGATATGAGTAAATTAAGCTTTAATCAAANCAAAAATCAGTGAACAGCCTGATACACCAATGAAGGATATGAAACACTGCAAAGATGCATAATTTAAAATTAAAACAAATGTATCAGTATGATTTTTTGTGGTCTATTCTGATTTGAAAAAATAATTAAATATGCATCCTTGCATGGTTCCAGAAAATGACCTGATTGGGGCAATTAGTGAATAAGAAAAAGACAAACAGAATGACAGACATAGTGCCTTTTGGGGAGCTGATTCATCAGATAAGAGCTCTTGCTGTTCTTCTAGAGGGCCAGGGTTCAATTCCTAGCACCTGCACCGGGGCTCAAAAGTGTCTGCAACTGCAGCTCCAGGAGATATGATTCCTTATCCTGGCCTCTGTAAGTAGCAAAGCATGCCTATGGTGCACAGACATACATACAATCAAAATACACCATAAACAGAAAATTTAAAATATATTTTCCCTAAAGATTTAGGAAAATCAAATCTTTTGTAGATTATGATTAGTAAGGTTAAGATTATGAGTAAGTTATGATGTAGCAACCTTTAATGTATATTATAAATACTCCTTCTATATAACTGTTTGCTTTAGTCTTTTTATTTGTATTTACTTATTTAAAGGATGCACATCATGGCACAAATTTGGAAGTCAAATCATAGCTTTTGGAAGTTAGTTCTCTTTCTATCATTTTGGTACTGGGAATCAAACTTAGGTCATCAGTCTTTGTAGAGATTTGTACCTTCACCATGGAGCCATCTCTCCAGCCCTTCTTTCACATTTTAATGTATATTTATTAAAGTTATGTGATTTATTTGGAAATACTCCCTCATAGTTCTTTTATTTATACTCTTTAGCATTTTATTCTTTATACTGCTACTGTGATAAAGCCTCTACAGCATGTTTTCCAAGAGGCTATTGATGTATGAGGAAACATTGTTTGATTTTACAGTAAACAAAGACATTATTACATTTATTTTTATAGATTTTATGACTTTCTTGAAATGTCCAGTAGATAATTGTATCAAATTAAACTTGTTCTAAATATTTTCTCATGATGTGTTTTGTATCTCAGTTATTTCACCTGAAATCAATGATAAAACTTTCTCAAAATTAAATTGAAATATTGGCAATAGTGGATGCCATTATTTATCCTTATATTGCCTTTAGTGAAACTATTATCACTTGACAATCACATACAATTTGAAGTAAAACATANAAATGATCTTGCTTTTGGCTATAATTTTGTTAAAGAGTTTCAGAAATAACTACATTATTTTTCCCAATATACATGGTTTATTGATGGGGATGCCTTTCTGTATGCTGTGAATATGTGTTGCTCTGATTGATTGATAAAGAAAGCTGTTTGGCCAATAATGAGGCAGAATAAGGTTAGGAGGGACATTCTGACTAGGGAGAGAGGAAAGGAAAGCAAAGCTGAGCAAATGTCATCTCTCTGCCCAGAGAGCAGCATGTAATGACACANAGGTAAAGCCATGGAACACGTGGCAACATAGATTTATAGAAATGGGTTAATTTAAGATGTAAGAGCTAGCTAGCAAGAAGTCTGCCACAGTCACAGTTTAAAAATAGTATAAGCCTCTGTGTGTTTAATTGAGTCTGGGCAGTCATGGGAGCTGGGTGGAACTGAACAAAACTTTCACCTACAAATGGCACTCAGATGTGGGGCAAGACTTTCCACCTAATACTTGAGAGAACTTAAAAAAAAAATTCTAAAATCGAGCTAAGAACAGATTTCTACTTCATGTCTCATACAGGTTGAGATATAAAAATTCCAAGGTACAGAGACACCGTGGCGTGTGGACTTGAGCTACACTATGGTGTACAGGCTTGAGCTTATGGTATGCGGGCTTGACCTGAGCAGTATGGCAGATTCCCACCGTGGTACACAGTGGCGTCTGCAAGCAGCACAGCACGCTGCATGGTGGATTTAACTTTCACTCATACAGACAAAAAGGGTTTATTGGCCAGATGCATTCTATCCTAATGGCAGCATGGACCCTAGAGTTGTCGGGTAAGCATGACTCTCCTGGGTACCCCCACCAGGTTGAAAAGCTGAAGTGAGCAGAGTCAGGAGCCAATGCTGCTGGTCCTAGCCATGCAGTTTAACAGTTTAAAATCTCTCCTGGTCAAGGAAAAATTATAGATTCACAATAATACAGATTCAAATAGATTAACCTCTAAACGGTTTATATTATATATAAAAATGTACGTAGGCTTGGAAGAGAGAGAAAAAGGAATTTAGACAGTTACATAAAGAAATAGTTAAAAAATAAAGTCTTTAAAGAGACAGTAAAAGTAATATAAAAAATAACTCACCTAAAGATGGATANTACACAGAGAATCTGGATTATATTGTCTTTGAGATTTTTAACTGCAGAGAGACATTTGATTGNAAAGGCTGCTGAATTAAACCAATATGTATATTTTAAAGGTATCTTGACTTCAAAATTTGGATCTAATGATATGTTGCTTTGGAAAGGAGGCCCTGCTTTTGTTTCCTCAGGAAGCAAGAAGCTATGGATTTGTTCCAGGTTAAGATGTATCAGATGTGATCAAGCCAGACCTCCTGAACCTTAACAGATAATATCTATGAACAAAGGTTATATCCAGTCTTCCCAGGACTTGTACATTATCTCAAATTTTCTCAGAATACACATAAGAATACAGCACCCCTATCAGCAGGAAATAGCCTAGAAAACTACACCCTCATTCTCAAAAAATGGATTATGGATGTTTGTTTTTGTTTAGGCTGTTGGTTACAAATTGTTATTGGTCATAGTAAATCTNTTTCTAAAAAAGAAAGGGGAATATGATATTAAAATACAGGATATAGATATGATAGGATAAAAGGGTGGATTTTTAAACCTATTTTTAAAGAGCAACTTGTTTAAAATGTTTTACATTGGTATAAATTTTAGTTTATTGATACAAATTTAAAGTTAATTTGTTATACTGTATATATATATATTTCTACTATTGTTTAAGGTATTATGTTTATGTAACTCATTTAAATTATAATGGATAATTAAGAAGTACAGATTAATAATTAGTCTTCTATGATAGTCAAACTTATATTCATGTTAGTTAAGTTTTCTAGGTATACATAGATATAATTCAATTAGGTAGGTAATCTTCAAGCACTTCAAAGACCTACAGAATATGGCATTTAAAATGTTTTAAAAACTTAGATTTTCTGAACAATGAGACACGTCTGCTCCTGGCAGCACCAATTTACCTCAAAGAGAAAGATGGATGTAGAAGACACTCCATATGAAGTTTATCTTCTTGGTAAAAATAGCCATCTGGGCAAGAAATTGCTCTTGCCTGGACTGCTGATAATATGTTATGTAAACTGCACATGCAGGACCATAGGAAGGTGACCATTGGACTTTACAGGACAAGATGGTCCTTCAGATTCCTGCTTTGCAGAGAAGACTACAAGACATTCTACAGGACATAGAAAAAATGATTGAGAAACTCTGGGCCTATAGGCTGAAGATGGATGCCCCAACCCTGTGCAGGAACTCTGTGTGACTGTCTAAGCAACCAGCTGTCTCTGACATTCAAGATTTTTGAAAGTTGCTTACAATGCTCTTCCTATTTACTTAGGTAATAATATAACCTCCTGGGGTCTCTGATGCAGTTGAAGCCTAGATAGTTATAATTATAGTTTTCCTTAGTTATAATAAAAGATAAATTAGACATAAAACTTTAGACTCACAAATATAGGATAGATAAAATATTTTCTTTAATTTTGCCAAATACAAAAAGATATTGTAACTGTAATTCTTGCTAGATAACTGTTTTCTTTTATGTAATTTTACTATGTTGAAGTTAAAACCTTCCTTTTAAATGGAAAGAAAAGGGGAAATGATGGGGATGTTGTTCTGTGAGCTGTGAATATGTGTTGCTCTGATTGGTTGACAAAGAAAGCTGTTTGGCCAATGGTGAGGCAGAATAAAGTTAGGCAAGACATTCTTACTAGNGAGAGAAGAAAAGAAAGCAAAGCTGAGCAGATGTCATCCCGCCATCCAGAGAGCAGCATGTAATGGCACACAGGTAAAGCCATGGAACACATGGTGACATAGATTTATAGAAATGGGTTAATTTAAGATGTAAAAGCTAACTAGTGAGGAGCCTGCAATGGCCATAGTTTAAAAATAATATAAACATCTCTGTGTTTNCTTGGGTCTGGGTGGCTGTGGGAGCCAGGCAGGACTGGACAAAACACTCTCCTATGGTTTATCTTTAAGAAAACTGTATACATCCATGTGATCACTGGAGTAGGCCAGTTCAGGCACCCTCTCTATTATTTCCAGTGGTCTAAGGTGAGTTCATCCCTGCTGACTCTCAGGAACTTCCCTAGCACTGTTTATCCCTATTCCCATGATTTCCNCATTTATCATGTTATCTCCTTCCTTGCTCTCCGACTCTATCCCTGTTCCAGCTCAAACCTCCCACTCTCTTACACTCTCAGCCTCCATCCCTCCCCCCATTTCCTCCCCCTCACTAGTTAGCCCATGTAGATCTCATCCATTTCTCTCTCGCTGGGCAATCCATGAGTCCCTCCTAGGTTCCTCCCTGTAGCTGTGGGTTGCAGTCTGGTTATCCTTGGCTTTACATCTAGTATCCACTTATTAGTGAGTACATACCATGTTTGGCTTTCTGGGTCTGGGTTACCTCACTTGGGATGATATTTTCTAGTTCCATCCATTTGTCTGCAAATTTCATATGGTCATTGTTTTTCTCTGCTGAGTAGTACTCCATTGTGTATATGTACCACATTCTCTTGATCCATTCTTCAGTTGAAGGTCATCTATACCCTAACTGTCACCATGGAGACCTCTCATCCAGTGATAGATGGAGGCAGATGCGAAGATCCATGGCTGGACATCAGGCCGAGCTCCAGGAGCCAATCGATGGGAGAGAGGGGGCCTTCTATGAGCAAGAGACAACGGGATCATGATGGGAAGGTGCACAGAGAGGGCCAGCCAAACTAGTGGAGATGCATCGACTATGGACCCATAGTTGAGAAGCCCTCATGAGCCCTCATCCAGAGGTAGATGGTAGTAGATGAAGAGATTAACAGCTGGGCACCAGGCAGAGCTCCAGTAGTCCAACTGATGAGAGAGAGGAGAGATTCTTCGAACAAGGGACACTGAGATCATGAGGGGAAAATATACAGAAATGGCCAGCCAGGCTGGTGGAAATGCATGAACTGTGGACCAATAACTGTGGAGCCCCCAAGGTGCTGGACTAGGCCCTCATGGAAGCTTAAGATTGTTGTTTGGCTTGAAGTGTTTGAGGTCCCCCAGCCAGTGGGATCGGGATCCATCCCTGGTGCAAGGGCTGGCTTTTTGGAGCCCAGTGGCTATGGTAGGATACCTGGCACAGCCTTGGTGCAGGGAGGATGGTCTTGGACCTGCCACAACTGAGTATGCCAGGCTCCGGGGACTCTCCATGGGAGACCTTCTGTTGGAGGAGGTGGGAATGGGGGATGGGTTGAGGGGGGAAGCTGGCAGGGTGGGAGGAGGGAGNAGAGGGGGATCTGAGGTTGGTATATAAAAGGAGTGAAAAATCTTTTTAATAAAAAATAAAAAAAGTTTAAAAAAAGAAAACTATATAATTTTTTTAAAGATAAATATGTATGGTAATAAAAATAACACTTAGGAATGTATGCATAAAGTTTTGGTATTATTAATTTAAAGATCTTTTTCTATCTTCACAGTTTAGTATTGTAATTTTTCATGGTTCATAAAAGAAACTTAAAAGGTCTTTTCTGTTCTCTATTGATTTACATAAAAGTAATATATTACCCTCAAAATTCTTTTTTAAATTGTCAATAAAATAAATTTATTCTGGCACCTTCTTTGTGAAAACAATATTTTGTGAACATTAAATGTATTATTTTTCATCATCACATCATTCTATCATTGTTACATTTTCTGCAGTTATATATTGTATTAAAATATCCACTTTGTCAACTATTCTAAACACATATGTAATCTTCTTGGATTTAAGCCTCTAAATGGAAATTTAACAGGCTGAGAAATCATCTACTTAAATACAAAAATAACTGGTTAAGGTCACAAGATATAGCTCTGAACTAGTTAGCCCCATGAANGGTATTTTATCAATGTGTTTTCATTATCCCTGAGTATAAGAGACATCCTTAAAGATCTTGTGAGGCAGATGGCTTCTTTATTATGAATTTCAGTCATTCTTACAACTTTCTCTTCTTTTTCATGTCTCTGCATCATTACATCAAGGATTTGAGAAAGAACACATAATCAAATTTCTAACTTAAATGGAAACATTCTAAATGTTCTTGCAATTAAACAGTTTCATTCAAATGATGACATATATTTATTGACACTAAACACAAAAATTGTTCAATCAAGTTGACTGATTTCCAAATGGCCAAAAATGTATGATCCTTCCTTCCCCAAAAGGTTCTGAGCAACAATCTCCAAGTTTACAATTACAAATGAAAACTGGAATCTAAAGTGATTCCCAGAAGTGTGGGAGAGTCTTTTGCCCTTTTCTGCCACCTTATATGCAAGAGGTCTGATCAGCAAATGTCAGAAATTATATCAAATGTCCTGGACTACCATTCTCAAAGACATTTACACNTGGCATTTCCAAAGCTGCAAGGAAATAGAAATATCTTTTNTTTTCTAATTAAGAACCAACTTGTGATCACTATGCTCAGTGAACTGACATTGTATTCACTGCCTGGCACTCCCCTCACTGGAGTTTTATTGACTGGGTTTACAAAATGGCTGGACATTTCAGTTACATTCTGCAGCACTTTGATTTTTGCAAAAATTAGCTCTCTGCTTCTAATAATAAATTTATTCATGCATTTTATGGTATCTATCAANCTTACTACCTAGTTGATCAGCCAGTTATAGTAAAATGTAAAATAAATTATAAAGTGGGAATTATTCCTGTGCAGCTTGAGTAGTTCTAATGCATTATATGAAGTTTGGGGGATTCTCATTAACATGATTTTGAAATGTTAGAAGAGCTCATATTCCTAGAATAATTTAGTTAATAAT
>LZPO01118177.1:4541-23509 GCA_001675575.1 Neotoma lepida | reverse complement strand
TGTGTGTGTGTGTGTGTGTGTGTGTGTGTGTGTGTGTGTGTGTGTATGTACAGAAGTTCTCACAATCACAGGATTGGCGGGGAGTCCACTGGTCATTGAATGTTTGAATTACCCCTACAAGATCATTGCCAACTAATTTTCTAGCTTTACTGGAAACTTGCTATCTCCCAAGGAGGTTCATTGTAGTTAGGGCAGCTCTGACTGGTGAGAAATTCTCATCCCTATTCAGGGCTACCTATCACCGAATCGAGTAAAAAAAGAATTGCTATTAATTAGGTACTCCAGAGTCTTTCCAGCATTGACTTAATCTGACATCTCT
This sequence comes from Neotoma lepida, assembly GCA_001675575.1. Taxonomy (NCBI): domain Eukaryota; kingdom Metazoa; phylum Chordata; class Mammalia; order Rodentia; family Cricetidae; genus Neotoma; species Neotoma lepida. The sequence goes on along the minus strand of LZPO01118177.1, from coordinate 23,190 downwards.
GGGAGGAACACTGATTTACATTTGCAAAATTTTGTGGATACTGCCTTTTGCTGCTGAGTGCTGCCTTATGTCATCAACAGACCTGGAATGGGCATTTAATGTAAACACTTCTTGAACTAAACTGAGGAGAAATCAGTGAAGCTTGGGGTATAGGGCTTACATCATTTGTCATTGTTTTGGCAGCTACTTTCCTCAGCTCTTAGTTTATACGTACAAGACTTACCTACACAGCTAGTTTTTAAGCTCCTCAGGGTATGGACCTGTCTTGAGGTGCAGTCTCTAATAAGCCTGACTTGTGACCTCAAATTCATACTAAAACTTAATGAGAAAGTGAAAGCACAAGAGCAGCCAGCCCAGTCCAAGAGAAGGGGCTGCTTTCCTTCTTTGTCCTAGATGCTGCCATTGTGGTTGTGGTAGAAGAAGGTGGGTTAATGTGGTGAATGAACCCATGACCAATGGTGTCTTACTGTGAGTCTTAGAGTGATCCCCCAACACAAGTTTTCCTAGGCTGGCTTACAAAATCCTGTTCTATTTCTACCATTGACATAGTGTTCTCCATTGACAGAGCTAAAGTAGGGGTTAACTTGATGCTTGGGTGTTGGTTTGGCAATCTGACAACCACATACCAGGAACACCCTTCTCCACTCATCTGCCTGCTGCCTGCTTCCTCATTCTTCAGCTTCAGCAGGATTGATTTTTTTCTTGGTGGAACCTTCCAGATTCACCCAGGGAGAGGATCCACCTTGGATCTTCACTGCTCTTCACACATGCAACACTGTATAGGTACTAGTTGCTTCTACCACCATTCCCCATGTTCTTCCAGAGGAAAGAGGCTGACTCTCATCTCTTTCTGTTTCTACCGTGGTAAAGACAGCACAAAATAGGGAGATGCTCACCACTTATGTCTGAAGGAATCACTTTCGGAATAGGTGGGTTGTTCCCAAAGAGAAATGCATTTCAAGTGCTAGAGAACCCGTGTCACAAAGAAATTTTTGAAACGTGCCATTTATTTTTGAAGTTGAGGATTGCTTACACTGTTCTGTGCATGTTCAAAGCTTTGTCCATTCTAGCCGTGGCTAAATTGCATGCTTTCAGTTAGCCACAGTGAGGGTCTTGTGGTCTGGACAACCCATGAACTGAAACAGAATCAAAGCAAGGCAGTCCTGCCCGGAGGATATAGAATCATTGTACATGTGCACCAAGAGAGTGCAGCATGACAGTAGAATGTAGTATCCCCTGGGTATGGCAAGCAAGGACAAGTCAGGAAAGCAATTGGCCTTCCAGTCTGAATGAATAAATGAGAATGCATATCAAAAGGTAAGAAATGGGTGTGTGAAGCGTATACTGGTACATGGAGTTCTTCTACACCTAGGGGAATATTGCCATAAAGCAATATTCACTTTATCACTCATTCATTCTTCCACTCAAGTGTTTATTGAAGACCTACTGTGAAAATATTTCCAGGAGGGAATGTGTGACCTTACCATCTTGAGAAAAGAGTATGTCTATTTGTCTATGGAGTGAGAGCTGCAGAAGCTCCTTTTTCTAGCACTGGACACACTGTCAGGGATGCTGGGACTGTGGTTTGACACACATTCCTCCTCACAAGGACAGAGTTCCTTTATGTGATGTTGATTTCCAGTTAAGGCAGGAACTTCCAGTGTCAATTAAATCAGCTATGGCAAAGGGAAAGTCTAGGGGATTGGGTTATGCATCTAGCCTAGAGCTGTTCCTTAAGACATCCAGAATAGATAAACACTTGCAAGATAGAGGCAGGTGGATCTCTAGGAGACTGCTCTGGTCTACATAGTGAGCTTCAGCCAGAGGTTCATAGAGGTTCATTACTTCCAGGTCAGTGACATTTACAGTATGGTAGTGCTTTGCCTGTGTAATGTTGTGGGAACTCAGGAGGACTACCTTTGCTAATAACATGGCCCAGCACTGATGAACTGGGAAGCAGGACCCATCTGTGTCTGGGCATTCCAGAAGGTATTCTCAGCAATGACCAAGAGCCCAAGGATGGTTTAAGATGTCTGCTTTAAAAACATACTTCAATTTTGACTGAGAATATTGTCTATTGTAAATAGTTTTCTAAAAATTTGAAATAAAGTAGCCATTTTCAAATGTATCTTAGGAATACTCCACTTTCCCCCCTTTGGCAATTACACCATTTTGCTAAATTACNGAGTTTCCATAGTGTGCCAGGCACAAGTATAAACTGAGAATGAAGCACTAAATGAAACAGGCAAAATTTTGTTTGGATCATAAGGCATTTTGTTGCAGTTGAGGAAGGAGTGTTAGTGAGAGGTCAAGTAAGTAAAGCAACAAGTCAAATGTTGCTCATTGAATCGGAATTAGAGTAGGGAGGGTGTGTGTGTGTGTAGGTGACTTTGTACAATTCTAAAGAGGATGGTTAAGGGAAGAAGTCACAAAACCTTGGAGCACATTTTTGTGTCCATTTTAAAAACTGGTGAAAACCCTATCATCAAAGCACCTGCCACTATCAGTAAAATGAGCCTCCGCTCTTCCAATGCACATACATGTGAAACCTAGCATTTGGTTTTCAAATTAACTCCCAATTCTTTATGTACCTAAAAGATGCAGTGAAATTATGTTTTTGCAGAAGTACAAAGATGTGGAATTTAGCTATTACTAATCTCTGCTTGTTTTTATGTTTGCAGACCTCCCACTGTTTAGCTCAGTGATAGAATTCCACAATAAATTTTGATTTGAAAGTTTTTGGGCTATAACAAAAATGGGAATGACGAATGGAGCCTAGGTGATGAGGCAAGCATTTGGCGAATCTTAAAGCACTTAGAGCAAGCTTTATTAAGTGTGGCAGAATCAGATGATCATTACTGTTCATTTTTATCTGGGGTCAAACATAATTAAAATAAAACATTTTTTGCAGCTTTCCAAATTAGCCTAACGATTTATTGGTCTCCAAAGATCTTTGTAGATGGTAATCTTGGCACAGAGTTCTAAACCAGAGGGCTCTCTAGGTCTGGAAAGAAACTGGAAAATAATTTGTTTTAAAACAAAACAATATACACTCCAAGAAACACCGTGAGAAAATGCTGTGACATGTTGAGAACTCAGTTGAAAGGTGATGTTAGGCTGCATGGTGAGCAGAGATCCCAGTGCCCATTTCTTCACAGTGGTTTAGAACTTGAAGATTTAGGAGGAAATGTCCTAGCTGCCCCCTTGTGGCCAAATGGAAGGATTTGCCTCTTTGTCTTAATAGTTTTAGGAAACCATACATTTTCCCACAGGGGCTATTCATGAAATTAAGAACAAAACCTTTCTCATTTTCAGGTGGGTGGAAAAGACCTCCTTTCCATAGAAGACCATGTCTATCTGCAAATATACATTTCTCAGCTACGCAAATCTTTGGTAAGTAAGTTCAAACTGTAGCTCCTTCTATCACCCCCATTACGGGTGCTGCTGAGGATTAAAGAAATCCTCAAGTCTGTCAAGTCTTCATTTTGGAGAGAATAAAGAATCCCTACTGAAGAAGTAGGTATAGGAAATGAAGAGTGGAACTGTGACACCTCCCAGCTAAAGCTAAGCCACATGACCTATCCTGAGAGATTAGACTTCAGTTTTCACATGTATGAAACAAGTAGCTCAAAAGTAACTTCTAATTTTCCTTTTNGCTCCATAACTGTAGATGGGAGGTGACTGAACAGGTGAGATGCTTTTTGATCTCTGGGTTTTTTTTTTCTTTCTGGACATGTGGCTTTATAATTAGTGAATTAAAGACCCATTGAGGATCTCATGCAATGAAAATGTTGAAAATTGCAGGGCTATAGGGAGATTTGTCGGACTGTCTGTCTTAGTTAAAGTTTCTATTGCTGTGAAGAGACACCATGACCACAGCAACTCTTATAAAGGAAAATATTCGATTGTGGCTTGATTACAGTTTCAGAGATTCAGTCCGTTATCATCATGATGGGACATGGTAGCATGCAGGCAGACATGGTGCTGGAGAAGTAGCTGAGAGTCCTTGCAGGCAACAGGAAGTGAACTAAGACACTGGATGGTATTTTGAGCATACGTGAGACCTCAAAGCTTCCGTGGTGACACACTTCCTCCAACAAGAACATAACTACTNCAACAAAGCCACACCTCCAAATAGTGCCAGTCTCTTTGGTGGTCATTTTTCTTCAAACCACCACAATGCCCCATTGGTATTGTGAGACTTTTTTAAAAGTTTTTTTTCATAAAAATACTCAATTTATTAAGTGTCTGCTATGTGCTGTGCACTATTCTATGTGCCAGCAATACAGTATTTGGGGTACAGTCATGTTTTAGATGATTCATGGAGTTCGGTTATATGCTCACATGGTTCTTAAAATTTGAATGGAGACTTGACTTGGCATGAAATGTACCCAAGGGTATTTGAAGTAGAGGTCATTTTGAAGCTTAGCAATATAAGCCAGGGAATATGCTGGGTCTGGAGGTGCAGTCTGGAGCTGAGAGAAGTGTTCCCTTTGCTGAAATACCCTGTGAATATATGCGTGGTGCTTGTAAAAACTACAGTTCTGCAGCCATTTCTTGGGAAATCCCAATCAGTCCTTTATCTTGTTAGAAATGCCTTTTCTACATTCTATGTTCAAGTTGCAGAATGTTTCATTCAAAATGTTTTATTAATTTTTTTTTTACCAGAACACCATTATTTTCCCTAGTTGATTGTTCCTTATATCTGCTTGGATGTATAAAGTAGAGAAACAGTCTTGAATTAGACAGCATTGATTCTTTTGGGTGTGAGAAAACTTGGGCTGTATATTATTAAAATGAAAGTTGACTTTTAGATACGTGGACAGACATTTACACATTGCAGGCACAATAAGTTTNCAGAAGACCCCTTGTTGACACAAAACTGTATCCCCTTGCCTTGTTATTTTCAGAAAAGCACACACATCATCAGCTTTGTAGCTGTTAGACATGGTTAGATAGAACATTTGAACTCCCTTCAACTTGGCAAGAAGAGCAGCCTGGAGTCCAATGATTCGTTTTAGGGTGGTGTTTGGGGAATGACAAAGTCTTTCAGAATCATTCAGGGCATTCCAAAGGGAACTGGGGAGTGGTTGAGATGGCTTGTGTGCTTCTGGGAATGCATGAGGGGAGAGATTAGAGGAGGAAAATGCTCGTTAAATTCCACTTAGAGATCTGAAACATAATCAGCACTGCTGCAGGGTTATAATAAAGTGAAATGATAAAAATAAAAACTGGTAATTTTTTTTCTGTTCCCAATTAACAAAACTGAGTCAAATGAAACCATGAAGGTGAAACAAAATGTATGCTGTAAAGGGTTACTGAGGAGGAATATTGACACTTCCCCTGGATGTATGCTCAGAGGGTTTACTGAAGAGGGATACCAACACTCCCCCTGGTTAAAGATTTATCTGTTAGAGAAACCTCTAGATATACAGCATGTGATATTTTTGTGCAAATAGTGACAACATGGAAGGCTTTCTTGAATAGCTCATGTAGAGAAGTTCTGAGCGAGGCAGTGTGAAGACTTAGGCAGAACATTGAATGAAGTTCAGAGCATGACAGGTAGTTTCTGGGCTCTGTGGTTTTAAGTAAATTCTTAATCTGTCTCTGTAGGGAGCAGAGAAAGCCCTGAGTGAGTAAAATCCTGAGTAGTGTGTGTGTTGACCTGAGCCAGGCCACATCAAAGGTCCCAGAGCCTCACGGTCCCATGGAGAAATGGCAAAGCCCTCCATGGGGGAGTGAGTGCAAGTTTTGACATTGTGTGCAGAAAATGTCCACCATAGCTCCCCAACAGCTATGCATGACCTGAAGACTGCCCCCCCCAGACTGCTCCCACCCAGATTAGCCAAATCTGCCTTCTTGATCAAGATGTATACCATAAACCACACCTCCTTGTTTATCTGCATGCAATAACTCTGCCTCTTTGTCCAGCTGTGCAAAAACCCTGCCTGTTTGTTCAACTCTATATAATAAACATGCTGAGCTTCCGGGGTGCTGCAGCTCTTCCAGGTGAGAGCCCAGACCCCCTGACCCCAGATTTCTCCCTGTATCTGTCTTTTCTTCATTCTCTCGCTACCCTACTTATCTCTGGAGTATTTGTAAATCAATCCTTATTTGTAAATCAAGGCTTTTTTTTTTCATAGGCACAACCAGAGATGGCTCCAGGCCTTCCTTATGCCACTCTTTCTAGGATAATTTCACAAGATATATGGCTACTCTTCAAAATCATACCTATCAGCAAGACCTAAATACCTAAAGAAGAAAACAAATTGTTTGGATATTATCCTTCAAGTTAAGAAGTATGTGAAAATTTAGACTNCTTATTCTAGTTACACCAAGTAAAGGATACATTCAACAATGAAAGTACTTGAGCCTTGCCTCAGTGCCAACACGAAAACTTCCAGTTACAGGATTTTTATTTAGGTGTTAGGATGTTCAGGTTTATAAGTCTTACACATCTGTCTGGAAGACTTTTCAAGCATCCTCTCTGCTGGTTGTGATTTGAAGGTGATTGTTGATTGCATTTCACACAGAACTCCTTCTTATGTTACTTTGTTCCTTAATGCCATTGAAATATTTCAGTCATTGAGTACATACTAATGAGCATAGTTCTTGTGTCTTCATAGTTAAGACAGTGTTTGTTGTATTGTCTATTTCTATAACACAAGCTCAAGTGAGCATTCAGATGACAAGTGAAACAGGCCCTACCAAACATGACCATGACATGGAAGACTTTGGTGAAGTAGAGACCTGAGTCCAGAGAGTAGCTGTCAATTAACATTTGGCCCCTGTTAGCACTTCCCACATTTTGTGTGTCAGAAATAGAGATTTAAATGCAACCTCTCTCCTGGTCTCTCTGTATGCATATGTTCATGTTTATGAATTTGTGTGGAGGCTGTGGACAATCCCAGTGTTGTTCCTCAGGTACCTTTTATCTCTTTTGAGACAGGGTTTCTCACTGGTCTAGGATTCACCTATTAGGCTGGACTGGCTGATCTCAGGGATCCGCATGTGTCCTCATTGCTGGGGTTCGAAGGACATACTACTACCCTTAGGTATTTATGTGGATTGTGGGGACCATACTCATGTCCTCATGCTTTTAAAGCAAGTACTCTACTGACTGAGCTATCTGCCAGTCCCTCACCTGGTTTTAAAAACAGCATGCAAACCANAAGGAGCCCAATGTCTAAGGATTATCACTAATGCAACCCCTCTCTCTTCTCTCTCTTTCTATAGTCAGGAATTAGATATTCTGGGGTTCAATCTCAGCTGTGTCACTTATTAGCAGAATGCTCTTGGCAAGAACTTAGCTTCTTATCTATAAAGCAGAGCTTACAGAGCAGTTTCAGTGTTTGGAAGGATAACCAGATGAGTTAAAGCATTTAGAATAAGGCCTGGGGTGTAGTGGGCACTGTTGGAATGTTTAATATCATCACAATCTCTTCATGTTCTCTCACTGAGGGACCACACCCCTCTTCCTGTGAGGTCTTGGAAGANAGAAGAGAGAGAAGGGCAGCTGAAGTTGTATTGCTGAGTACTGAGCACACCCAGAATCCCAGGTACCATTTCCTCATTTAATTCTCATGCAGACTCCTCACNTACAGCCCATGCATGCCTTACATAGGAGAACAGGCCTATAGGAATTTGTTCATGGTAGTGTTGGGATTTAAATTTAAATGGATCTTATTCCAGATGCATCTTTTTGTTAGAAAGCTAACCTTTCTTGAAATGAGGAAGGTTTTTTGTGTTTTTGATTTTTTTTTTTTTTGGAAACTTGATGTCTGCTAGGAACTTTTCCACGGTTGGCTTCTAAATTAATCCACTTGGGTCCAGGTTACTAGAGAGAATTATGCTATTCAGGAACCCACTACCCCTATCAGGAAAGCTGAGGCTCCTCGGCAGGGGGTCTTGCCTATACCTGGNGCTCTCAATACACACGCTCTACCACCTCAGTTGCTTTTAGTGGAATGAGGAAAGAGAATGAGAAGCTGTTAGTTTGGGATGATCTGGACAGAACATATGATGATAGGTTTGCCCAGAATCTGCTTTGATTACCACTCTTCATGCTCCCAAGATGTTATAAACCTTCCCCTCTGTTCCAAAAGTTTCTTTAGGGATATAATCAGAGTGGATGGGGGTGAGTATGGGGGTAAGCAGATGGGAGGAAGAAAAGAACGACAGCGGGACACATGTCTGCAGAGATCAAGAGAACAGAGATACAAATGGCAAAAGCCCAGAGCAAACTCCTTTGGGCAAAAGGAACTTCCCAAATAAGGGCAGAAAAAACCAAACCAAACCAAACNAAACAACCAAACCAAACCAAACCAAAAGCAAGACACATGTGGCAACTGTTCCTCTAGAAAGCCCCTTCACTCATCAGATCCTCCTGAAAACAGCTTTTGCTTTTGGAAGGTGGAGGGAAGGTATGGAAAGCTTATATAAAAGAAATTTGCTGTGATAAATCATACCTAGGCTTTCCAGTTGGAGTTTAAATCACATCTATCTGTAATCGGAAGCAGAAAAATGGGTAAGACAGTTCTAGGATGTGTGTGTGTGTGTGTGTGTGTGTGTGTGCTCATGTTGTGTGCAAGAGTGTATGGAAGCCAGTGGATAACCTCAGGTATTGTCCCTCAAACACCATCTGCCGTGTTTTCTTGTGTTTATTTGCTTGTTTATTTAGGCATGGTCTCTTGCCAGTCTGGAATTCACCAAGTAGGTGGGGCTGGCTGACAAATTCCCCTCAGGGATCTGTCTGTTTCCTCCTTCCTGCACTGGGATTACAAGGCCTGCCATCACACCCAACATTAGTTTCTTTCAATTTTTTTTTAATTCTTTGAGAATTTGATACAATGTATTTTGATCATATTTAATCCCTGGTCTCTTATCTTCTCCCAGACACACCCCTATCTCTCTGTCTCTCCAATTTCCTGTTTCTCTCCTTTTTCAGATGGGAGCTTTAGGACTTGCACTGGCCCAGGATGGCTCACAGGGCACCCTTTGAGACTAGTCCAGATGCAGAGTGGCACTGACCTGATTTCTCTGGAGCCAGGGTTGAGCATCTGAATGAATGAATGCACAGCAGGTGANCTTCAGTTGTCTGATCTAGCCCTCTCAGCATGGACAGGTGAGGAACTACAGCATGTTACTTGCCTGGTTCTAAATTTTCTTATCTGTACAGTGAGAATCATCTTAAAACCTACTTCACATAGGGGTGATGATTGATTGAGTTTCCCTACATTGTGTGTGCTTTTACTTGGTTACAGTTTGGTGTTTGTTTTTCTTCTTTTTGGTCATGATTTTATTTTGTTTTCTTGTTTTTTAGGGGGCTTTTGTTGTATTGGGATTTTGTTTCTTTTTTGAGAGAGAATGTAAAGTTGGGTGCGTAGGGAGGGGGAGAGGACTTGGAAGGACTTGGGAGAGAGGAAGAATATCATCAAAATATTATTTAAATTTAAAAATTGTTTTACATAATAAAAATATAATAAAAAACAAACAAAATAACAAAATAACATTAGGTTCATAAAAGTAAGAATATTTCACCATTCTTTCTGAAAAAAATCAAATGTGTTTCTTACTTCTTCCACATTTGGAATGTTTCATGTTATTAGATTTTGATATGTGCTTTCATTCTAAACTATTTTAGATGTATTTCAGATAATCTTTGCCTTATTTTTTAGATGAAATTTTACATCTCTGATTGTATTCTACCNTTTTCTTTATTATTGATGCTATTTGATTGCCAGATATTTTATCTTTTAGCCAGCAAGATTTTTAATTTCTTTTCAGTTTCTTTGTCTTCAAATCTCATATAAATATTGCTACCATTTCTCAACATTTATATGGTTTATTCTCGGATTAAACTTATTCATTATTGCAAAAAAAGAGCAGATAGCCACATTTGCATTGGAAATAATGTTTTAAAAAGTGATTTTATGAATAATTCTTGAGGTATCACAACACCTGATCACAGGTTACACTATAGAGTCATAATAACAAAAACAAATTGATGCTGACATGTAAATCATTTGAATAATAGAATTCAGAACCCAGATATAAACCAGACAGCTGTTTGCCTAATTTTTGACAAATATACCAAAAATGTGCCTTGGGGGAAAAGATAATCTCTTCAACAAATGGTGCTGGGAAACTAGATGTACATATAAGGAATAATGAAACTAGATGTTTTTTCTCTCACTGTAGTGGTTTGAATGAAAATGGACCCCATAGGCTCATAGGGAGTGGCACTATTAGGATGTATGACCTTGTTGGAGTAGGTGTGGCCTTGTTAGAGGAAGTGTGTCACTGGGGGTGGACTTTGAGGTTCCAGAAGCTCAAGCCAGCTCCAATATCACTCTCTCTTCCTACTTACTGTCTGTCAACTTGGATGTAGAACTCTTGGCTCCTTCTCCAGCACCATGACTGCCTGCATACTGCCATGCTTCCCACTATGACCATAATGGACTAAACCTCTGAACCTGTAAGTCAGACCCAATGAGATGTTTTCCTTTATAAGAGTTGCCATCATCATAGTTTCTTTTCAACTCAAAATGAATCAAAGACCCCAATGTAAGATATGAAGCTTTGAAACCTTAAGAGAAATATGTAGGAAAAACTTCATGATATAGGTATGGGCAAGAACTTCCTGAATAGAATGCCAGCAATTCAGTAAACAAGTCCAACAATCAATCAATAGAACCTCGTGAAATTAAGTCTGTACAGCAGAGGAAACAGTGGAATGAAAAGATGGTTTATAGAACAGGATAAAGATCCTTGTTAGCTATATATCTAATAGAGTATTAATATCTAGAAAACACAGAGAACTCAAAAAATAAATAAGAAACAAAACCCTCACTTAATAAATGAGTAAATGAACAGGTAATTCTCTAAAGATGAAACACAAGTTGTCAATAAACACGAAAAAATGTTCAACCTCAGTAGCTGTGGGAGCCCAAATTACTTAGAGTCAGAGAATCTGAGCTTGCTTTATCCAGCAGGGCTGCATAAAGAGATTATTTGGCCATGGGTGTGTTTACCAGGTGTTTGGAAGGGTCTACATTTGTCTGTATGGTGTGCTTCGATTTTACAAGTGGAGGTCTTTTGCCTCTTCTCTTGGCATATTATAAAAAGCCCTTTTGAATAAAGCTCTGGGCCCTCCCAAAGCTATCTTGTGTCTCTGTCTTTCTCATCATATAAGTGTATTTTTCTACCTAATATTTCCTCATTCCTCTCTCTTCCACCCAAGAACCTTTTGTAAGGTGGGAGCAAGTCGGAGCTGGACTCCCACAGACTCCCACATATGGTGCCCCAACAGGGACTGGGGTATGGAGGATAAAGGGTAGGAACATCGCAGTTTAAGGGGGCATGCCTGGAATTAACTAATTGGAGTGTGATGAAATTCTTTTCTTTGGGAGTAAAACTGTAAATATAAAGCACAGTAGTTAAAGTTAGGCTGCAGCAAGTATCTCTCTCTTTCTCTGTTTCTTTGTTTCTTTCTATATATATCTATTTACTAAATTAGGTTTAAATTCATAACAAAGTTTTGGTGAAGTTTGGAGAATATAGGCTTTAGGTCTAGGGATATGGTAAAGGTAGAGTAGAGTAGGTTTTCCCCAGCATGGGACCTAGAATGCAGAAAGCAGCATCTGGGACTGAGCAGCTACTGCAGATTTGATGGTCCATGAATGGCTTTAGAAGCCCTCACTACAAGCAGCAGCATAGGGAGCAGCAGCTGCTCCAGCCAGGTATCAGCAGCTGAAAATTGCAGGGCTTCACAGCTTCACAGGCTTGGAGAATGCAGCAGAGACTTCAGACCCCAACTACTGGACCAGGTCTGTCACCTGGAGCCAGAGTCCCCAGTGGGGATACCAGAGTCAAGTGAGGGATACCAGGGAGCATGGGCAGATAGCTGAGTGAGCAGCTAGGAGGCAAGTGCACATGGCACCTTGGCTACTGTGCAAGAGACAAAGCCTCCAGAGAAAAATGCCTGAGAGACACACCAGGATGGCCAGGGAGCAGGTACCTCTGAGTTTGAGGGCATTCTGGGGACAATGGGGTCCCTGTGTAGGTCAGGAATCATCCCTCCAGGGCAAACCATGATGGAGGTAATCCTGTAGACCCCAGGGAAACAGGTAGCTGACAGAACACCCAGGAGAGACACACTGGAACTCAGGCTAGCCTGGGCTCCCAGTGACATGGTGAAGCAGAGCCATGTGACTTCCCTGAGGTCAGGATTTGGCTGTGCTAGTGAGGCAGCACACAGAGGATGCAAGGCCATTCGCAAAGCAGGTAATGGAGCCAGGGTTCAGTGGCCACAACTGGCTGAGGCTGGGTTTCCTCCCAGACCCAGGGTGCTGAGTGAGAGCTGTAGCTCACAGCACTTTCAGCCTGGGTGGCTCAAGGCAAGTGAAAGCCTACAGACCCCAGGACACTGAGGTCTTAGGACTTGTGGGCCAGAATGGTAACCAGGACCATAAAAAAGCCAAATGAGAATGGAGCTAGCAGCCAAAGCCATGCAGCTTCTCTTTGCTGGCTGTGCAGATAGCAGCTTCGCCTTGGGGCAGAGTTCCTAAGGGAAGACTGCTATTAAATGCTGCTGTAACTGAGAGCAAAAGTTTCAGAGACTCTAGTTTGAACTGAGTTGTTGCATGCAAGGGAACTGCAAAAAGGTTTTAGTTGTGGGTTTCTTCATATTTGGAACTTTAAGACTGGTATCAGAAAGCTTTTAGTGGAACATTAAGACTAGTATTAGAACTGACTTTTTGAACTTTTCAGAGGAAAGAAATGGGATGGACAGGAGTGGTTCAATTGCAATGGGACAATTTTGAATTCATTTACGCATATAGACTTTATTAACTGTGATGAGTTATGAACTGTTTTGTGTATGCATATATGCTTTATTAACTGTGCTGACTCACAAACTGTAGAAATGGAACTGTTTTGTGTAAAAATGGAACTATTTGGGTAAGAATAGAGAAATTTGTTTTTTCTAACTAGGCTCAAGATGAAGCTTCAAAAAATTATAAAGATAAGGGGGAGTTAATATTGTTCAGTCTCTTTAATTTTTTAAAACATATTTTCTTGTCCCTTGAGTGGATTAATGTTAACTTGTGTTAATGTATCCTATGTTTTGTTAGCAAAAGGTGTAAATAGTTCTATTAAGAGATTACTTTTGAATGTTTGCTAAAGTTTGTAAAGTGTAAATAATTCTATTGAGAGTTTACTTTTGGATGTAAGTTTGTGAGAATTGTAATTGTGTATAGTAAAATTCATGCTAGAATTATGATGTTAACCTGTTAATGTTAATGAACCATGGTATAGTGGTGCTAAGGAGTCCTCAGATTTGATGCAGTTGCATCAAGAGTTTACTGATTTATTTGATGCAGTTGCATCAGGAGTTTAGTGATTTAAAAAAAGGGCTTGGTGCAGCTAAGACTGCTGTAGTCATCTTAGACCCATTCAAAAAGGCCATTTTATCTTTATCATACTCTACTCCTTTACTAGGAGGTATAGCAGCCATAAGGAACAGGAGTATTGCTATGATTATTTTAGCTACTTGCAAGCTCTTAGTGGAAAAGTTGATTCAGAGTTGCATAGAGTTAAGCTCTGAACCCTCACTTGAGATGTTTATATTATAAAGAAGGGGGAATCTGTGGGGGCCCAAATTACTTAGGGTCAGAGATTCTGAGCTTTCTTTACCCAGTAGGGCTGCATAAGATGATTTGGCCATGGACATGTTTACTAGGTGTTTGGAAGGGTCTACACTTGGCTGCATGGTATCCATTGATCTTGTAAGGGGGAGGTCTTTTACCTCTCCCCTTGGCATATTATTAAAAACCCTTTTGAATAAAGCTCTGGGCAACTGGATATTGACCTTGGGCCCTCCCAAAGCTATCTTGTGTCTCTGTCTTTCTCATCATCTAAGTCTATCTTTCTACCTAATATTTCCTCATTCTTCTCTACTCCACCCAAGAACCTTTTGAAAGGTGGGAGCAGATCAGAACTTGACTTCCACAAGTAGCCATCAATGAAATATAAAGTAAAAATACATTGAAATTCCATGTCACTCCAGTCAGAATGGTAGTCATTAAGAAAATAATAACAACAAATGCTAATAAGGATATNGACAAAAGAGAACTCTTCTATACTGTTATTGTCACTATAAACTGGTCTAGCCACTAAAGAAGTCTGTAGAGGGAAGTGTCCTGCCTGGCCCCACTGTCAGGATGAATCCCCCCCCCCGTCCCACAGCCATTTATAAAGTAGAAGCTTATATTAATTACAAACTGTATGGCCAATGGCTTCAGATTCTTGCTAGCTAGCTCTTTCATCTTAAATTAACCCATTCCTATTAATCTATATGTTACCATGTGGCTACGGTGTTACCAGTCTGATGGCATCTTGTTGCTCCTTGTGCGGCAGCTGGTGTCTCTCTCGACTCTGCCCTTCTTCTCTCTGTATATCTGCTTGGATTTCCCACCTGGCTGTAAGCCTTCTTGCCATAGGCCAAAACAGCTTTATTTATTACCCAATGGGAGCCACACATATTCACAGCATACAGAAAGACATCTCACAGCAGAAGTCACTAGAGAGGTTTTCTTAAAACAAAACAAAATAATAGATCTTCCATATAACCAATTCATACCACTCCAGGGATTTTATCCAAGGGCTCCAGGTCAGCATACCTCAGAGATTATTGTCTACTGCTTATTGCAGCACTAATCACAGCTGAGGGAGTGGATAAAGAAATTTTGATATGTGAGCACAACNGAACTTTTCAACCACAAAGAAGAAAGGAGTTATATCATTTCAGAAAACAGACCCTGCTGGAAATAGTCATCAGGTGAATTAAATTAGGCTCAGAAAGACAAATATAGTTTTATCTCATTTGGGGTTCCTGAAATCATGTGTGTATACATCACACAAAAGTAGAAGCAAATCTGTTTAAAAAAAACAAGGAAACTAATGGGAGGGATGGGGCAGAAAGGGGAGGGTGGATGGGAGTGGGGGAACATGCTCAACACACAATATAAACACATTTGAAATGTTCTTATGTGAGACTGAACTATGTGTCCCCTGCCACTACCCTCTGCTTCAAGTATGAAAGCCTAAACCCCCATGTGATTGTGCTTGGAGATTGGACCTTTGAGAGATATTTAAGACTTGTGGTTTGAATGTGAAATGGCCCCTACAATGTTGGTCCCCTGATGGTGCCATTGTTGTGGAAGGTTCTGGAACTTTTATGAACTGAGGAACTGCTTTAGGGAATGCTCACTGTGGGCTGAGCCTTGAGGTTTGGTAGTCCAGTGCCAATAACTGTCTGATCTCTGCTTCCTGACTATAGATCCAGTGTTAACAGTTGCCTCACACTTTTGGCACCATGCTTTCCTTATTTGACATGCTTCATTCTTAAATGTAGACCAAGAAAAACCCTTTTTCCCTTAAGTTGCTTCTTGTCTGGTATTTGATGATAGTAAGTAGAAAAGTAACTAACATAGAAAGTTGGTACTAGAGTAGGACTGCACTATGATAAATCCGAATTTAGGTTTTAGAAACTAGCTTGCAGTAGGAAAATGGAAATATTTAAAATTTGGGGCTAGAAAGCTCTAAAATGCTATAATCAGACCTTAATGGGCCATTCTGCTGGGAGTTTAGAANGCTAGAGTACTGAGAAAAATGTGGAGTGAGGAGGTCCAACTTATGATGTTTCAGAGGGGAACATGGACTCCACTGACAGTTGGATTAGAGACCATTCATGTTTGTATTCTGGNAAAAGAATCTGACTGCATTTTGCCTGGGTCCTTAGAGTTTGAGTATAGCTGAATCTGAAAGTAATGAACTAATTTATGGAGAAAAGTGAAAGACAGGATTGCATTCAGGCTGTACCATGGTTATTGCTCACTGATCCAGGTCTACACAAAAGAGAGCAGTAAGTGGAGCAAAAGGATACAAAAATGTGAAGTGTGATGAGGAAAGAATGAATTGCAAGCAAGGCAGANGTAAAATCAGTTGTAATTGCTACAAATTGGCACTATTAAAGCCTAGGTCTCTAGACTGGGACAATAGGACAGGTGCCCTGAAGTTAAGACCACTCTTATTGAAGGCACCATCTTGTTTAATGTGAATTCACTTGAAAGGAATGAGCCTAAACTGAGGAGCCCACTAGACGGATTCCCTACTCAAAGACCACCACCAAGGGTAGTGTTTCCCCGTAGTCAAAGTACACAGGCTCCTATATCTTTGCTCCAAGGTGGCCAGGCTACTTCCCAAGCTGATAGCAGAACTTGATAGCATTGTTTATGTAGTACTGATTTTGAAGGCTTGAAAGACATAAGAGTGAGGGCTTCATTGAAGCTNTTATCAAGCTTCCTGATAGCTGCCTAGGCTAAGCAATGTCAGAAAAGGGGCCTTGAAAGGTCATTGTGTGAAGTTAATGTGGGTGAAGCTATTGCAATGNAGACACCAGAATTTTGGAGACAACAGGACCATGGGATGTCTATGCAGGAAAGCTTCAGGCATAGGGTAGAGCTGGTCCAGACAGAAGCTATGTATTTTGCATGAGGCAGAGCTGGAAGGCAAGGGCTACCCAAGACCATTGTAGTCTGGATGATTCCATCATGAGTCTCAGATGATGAGAATGGAGCTGCAGGATTTAGTGTTTTCCTTGCTATTTTTTTGATTCTTCTGTTGTTTAAGACACACAGAGTATGACATTTTGCTAGGGTACTTTTGAAGATTAATATGCTGGGATATTTTCTGACCTGTGAATTTTGGATATAATTAGATGCTCTATGAACAGTGCTCAGAAAAGTAGGTGCTATGGAGCTTTAGTGTTACTATCAAAAAAGAATAATCACTTTGTCCTTCCAGCTCCTTTGTAGGAACCCTCCTCATATTGTCATTAAGAACTCTCCAAATCTAATTGTTGGGCATGTATACGAGATAAGAATTGAGGGGTAGCTAAGTCATTGTTTTTTAACTTTATTGTTATTGGTTAATTTCTGTATCTCTGTTTTTAGTGATGGTCTTCCAAGCCAATCAACAGTCATATTGTAGAGTTTAGCTACACCCCATTGCAAAAGAATTATCCCATCTAGGCTTGTCAATAGTGAGATGGGAGGCTGCCAAGACTCTCACCTGGGTATCCAGCAGCTAACTACCACATGTTATATGAAACTCAGCTTCATTAATTGAGGGAGGTGCTAGAGTATATAAGCTGAAAGAGACCAGAAGAGAGGGACTCTGTATGTGAAGCTACAGGGAAGCTCTTATCCTTCCTTTTCAGGTGCAGCCTGTTTGGGAGGATCATCACATCCCTGTAAGTAATCCCTCACCAATGCTCTGTAAGGAAGTCCAATAAACTCATTTATTCCTCAGAGTGAACTTTGGTGAAATTGTGCCTTGATAGTCACTGAAACCTTAGAAGATGGGATAGATGTTGCTATTTCCCCCTAGGAAATCTTTCGGTTCATATATATTCATATAATAACAAAAGTGGTGGACTCTGTGGTTAAACAGCGCTCCATGGGCACAAGGAGAGAGAGACAGAGAGACACAGAGAGAGACAGAGACAGATAGACAGCGACAAACAGAGACAGAGACAGAGAGACAGAATATAAATCTTTTAAAAAGCCACAAACGGGGCTCAAACACTGTCCCACATTCAGTTATCCAAGAGAGTAAACTGCTTTACTAGCTCGTGTTCTGTGCTGTTCNTTTTCAGAGCACCCTGGTCCTTGGGCTTTGAGCAGTATCTCCTACATGTGTTTCCCATTAGTGTGATAAATAAAAGTGCCCAGGTTCTATTTTCTTCTGTAATTAGCCTGAGATGGATGTTACTGGGGGATGGAGGAAGACACTTATTTATGAATTGAAAATTGGACTGGACATGTGACACTGGGTTAAGTTGCTTACACTGGCCGTAGTGAAAAACTCCTCCTGGATTCCTTCTCTCACTAAAGTTTCCTCATTTATAAGTAGATTACCCAAGACTTCTGTATTTCTAATTGCCAAGTGTCTAATTTCATTTAAAAAACATTAAAGTATTAATATTAACCAAAAATTTACAAGTAGAAAGAATGGCAAAGTCAGGTGCCTCTGGTTATGTTATAAGCGATATTTTATCATGGCAAATTACATTTTAGAATCACCTAGGCAAGTAAACTATTTGTCACATGCACTTTTAATAGCTAGTATTACTTTGCTTATGAAAAGACATCATATGTAGCTATGATGGGGAGAAAAGCTTGCCAGGTTCTTACACTTAAGCGTGTATAGGCCACATGGCTCAGCAATCTTACTCCTAGTTACTCAAGAGAAACAAAGATGGACAAACATAGTGAAACGGCTACACCTGTGTTTACAGCATCTTTACTCATAATTAACAAAAATACAAATTTCCTAGAGTTTTTCAATGAGCAAGAGGATAAATAGTTCATATACACAATAGAAAGATTGCAGTGGGATGGAGCTGACACATGCAACAAGTTGGTGAATCCTAAAGGCATTTTGATGAAGGAAAAGCTACATTACAAAGGTTATAAGACATTCTTGGAAACATAAAACCAAAAGGACATAACACACTCAAGATTTGCCAGTGCCTAAAAGCAGTGGAAGACAGTGAAGTGATCTGAATGTATTGGTGATTTCCTGA
>LZPO01118176.1:14474-27614 GCA_001675575.1 Neotoma lepida | reverse complement strand
TACGCACAGTAATGAAGTCTATGAAAATCTGGGATTCATTCACTTGTCCATAGAACACTTTTTCACCAGAGAGGTATTTGGTCTGAGAAAGATGTGGCATCAGGTAGCCCCAGCTCTTCCCTCTGNGGGGTGGGATGCCCTAGGAAGAATTCAGCTGCTTGTAGGCAAAGGTCCAATGAGGAAGGAATCTGGTGATTGACAAGGCTCATAAGGACAGAGATGCCAGCAGTACTGTTCACAAGAAGGAGGTAGAAGCTGAATTTCCAGCCTGAAAGGAGAATGAAAGCAGAAGTGCTGTTGACTAGACATTGTGGAGCCTGGACCAGAGAACTAAAGCTCCTTAAATTCCTCCTGTCGGAGAGCAGGCTTGTCCTCAGAGCTGGGGCAGTTCTCAGCATGTGAGTGGAAGAAGCAGGACCTTGGGTTAGGAGGTGGATGGGCAGGTAGCTGAAAAACACCGGCACAGCTTCACGGAAGCTGGGATGATGACCGAGACATGTGTGCCTGGTATGGAGGGAAGACAGAAAGGGAGCTGACTTTTCTGTAGCAAAGATCTGGAGAAGTGAGTGGTACTTTCAAAATGATCAGTGGGGGAAATGTTCTTTGAGCGCTTTATAGTTCCTGAATAATGTGATCATCAGTGTTTGTAGAAGTTTCTAACTGCCAGTTCCTTTCATAACTTGACTACTGATCATATCTCTGATTTATATGAGACCTAGTCCAGGAACAAAATACTAATCATGAGATTTTTTTTCCTATGGGAAAATATATCTTGCTTTATTGTAATGTCCTTTATGATGAATTTTCCAGAAATAATGTGTGGAAAAAGGTTTCTTATACAGTTGGCCTTTGCTGTCTCTATATGCGGATTTTCGTGCCCTTGTCTTCCTCCATGGCCAATGGCTAATTTATTTTTCATCCTGTGCTAGATATAATAAAGCTTGACATGTTCCTTTTTAATAATGTATAGCGCACAAGGAAAATGAATAGGGGATTATCGAGATAATGGTTCATATTGAGTAATATATATATATTGCATGAAATAAATTATTCAGTTAATCTGAATGATACAAAATTTCCATTTTATATGTCAGAACCAATCAAGTAGCAGCAATTTCACATGGCCCAGCCAAATACTAATGTTGGCTATAAAGAAAATTTTTGTGAAGTGAATATTCTATTTTTTATTGCTTTAAAAAAATTCAGAGTTCCATTTCCCTGAAGATGGAGTCAAAAACTTTGGCTGTGTATCGTGTTGGGCATGGCTGGAATTCAACACATTATTTTTGTTTAGAATCTTGTTTCCATTGGAACAAGAGTTCTCAACCCTGGCTGCTCAGAGAATCCCTGGGGAACCTTCAGAATACCAATCCTACCCTGTGCTGATAAGTCAGCCCTCTGGGGTTGGTATGTGGTGGGGCAGGACTCAGCCTCAGTGGGTTTTGCTCTGTAGGTGGCACAGTAGTGCAGTCAGACTTGAGAGCTGCTTTACCAGGGTTCCACTCTGAGAAGAGTCTTCATCGCTTCTCTAGGCCACCTTACCTCCTGGCCCATTTCCCTATCTTGCTTTGAACCCAGAAGACCCAAAGACAAACTATGTAAAATAAGCTTAATTTGGTCCGCTCCTGTTTTGGTTTTCAATCAACAGAATATTGATTGAGGAGCTATTAGGAGTTGATCCCATGGCTGGATATTTTTGGAAAATCATGACAGTCTAGAGAGAAGTTTGGCCTCCTTAAAAAACCAGGCGATTAAGCAAGATATCCAGAGACAAATCTGTAAAGATAGAAAGCAGATTAGTGGCTGTGTGGGACTGGTGTGGACTGTGGAGGGGAATGGGGATGTACAGTGATTGCAGTGGTCTGTATGGTGGGGATGGTTGCTCAATTCTGTGAATATATTAAATACCATTGACTTGTACACTTTAAGTGAGTGGACTGTATGGAATGTTAATTATATCTTACTAACACGCCTATTATTTTAAGCCAAAAGTTGTCTTTTCTGGGAAGTCTAAGCACCAAATAAACGAATTAGGAACAACAAGGGAGATCCTGTGCACAGTAGTAACCCATTCCTTTCNAGAGGGTGGAGCTTAGAACAGACAGTCACCAAAAGCCAAACAAAGTACAACCTATGTGGAGACATTTAGTACTGCCATTTATGTTTCAAATAGCTCCTGAGTGTTCAGAGGGGTAGGTGGGTCCAGAAGACAGAGATACCCTAAGTGAGAAAAGGACAAGAATGTTAGGCTCTTCAGTAAGCCATCTCCATTAGAATCATTCATTTCGTCATCACACAGCCAGCCGTCTCCATTTTACCAAATTGAAACTAAGGCACCCGGAAGGGACCTGGCTCAAAGTCATAGTGTGAATTAAGTGTTGTCATGTAGAGCATCTTGAAGAGTGGGAAGGACTCTTGACAGGAGTGTGACGATGAGAGCATGGGAAGTGACGAGGACAAGGAAGCATGAGTGTGCCAGTGGGACAGGCAGTACATAATTGTGGGCTTGGCTCAGCTAATAGTGGAGGATATGGCCACAGGCATGCACAGGGAAGGCTTCTGAGCTCTCCCGACTATTCTAAAGAACCAAAATGCATCACCTAGGACAGCTGGGTCAGAGCTGGGCTTCAGAAGGCTATGCACAGTGTTCTAAGTGTGCAGACATGTGCCTATCCAAAAGAGTGTTTATCTGAGTCTGTTTCAGTATCTCACCTGGTATGTGGGTGGACATAATCACAGGACCTGCCATCCCATCTGGCTCTGTGACATGACCTCTGGGGGACAGCCACCAAACAAGAAGTCATAGTAGCCTGAGGCAGCTGTAAAGTCTCCTTAGGATCTGCCTTATGATTCTTCAGTCCTTGTGATAGCAAAGCCCTGGCTGAGGGGAACATCCGAAGAAAGTGCCAAATGCGCAGAACACTTAAGATCTAGTGAATCCTGCTGGGGCTCAGGGAAGAGAAGCCTGTTTCCCTTCCCTCTAAAAGGAGCAAATGGAGTTCCAGCTTTTCCCTTCCTCCCTCATGGGATTCTTACCCGAGTAATGGGGATGGAGAAGGGAAGGACAGAGGAGTTTGTGTCCATCTAGAGCAGTGGTTCTCAACCAGTGGGTTGCAGCCCCTTGGGGAGGGTCGAATGACCCCTTCACAGGGGTTTCCCAAGACCATCAGAAAACACAGATATTTATGTTACAACTCATAGCAGTAGTAAAGTTATAGTTATGAAGGAGCAACAAAATAACTTTATGGTTGGGGTCACCACAACATGAGGAACTGTATTAAAGGGTGGCACATTAGGAAGGTTGAGAGCCACTGGTCTAGAGTTTCAGGCTGATGGTCTAGTTTCCGATCAGATTCTGAATGTCAGACCCAGACATTTTAATCCTTGTGAANACATTCTCCTCCACTCTATCGAAAGCCAGTTCATTCGTGAGATTTTTTCCATCATCTCTTCCTCTTCTGACTTCCTGTCCTCCTTGGATTTTTATACCAAGCCCCAGTGCCTCAACTGTACTCAGCATTATTGTCTCCATGTCATCTCCAGTCAAGACTCCACAGTCTATCTATTCTTTCTCTATTTCCTTTCTTCTGGACCTAACCCTGAGTCAGGCCTATCATACCCTGCCTGTTTCACTATTTTGCCCTTGCTGTAGCCCTTCCTCCTAGTGAAGTCAGCCTGTTCCCCTTTGACCTTCTTTGAACTCCTGGAGCCCCAGTTACCTAAACCTCTGCTTTCTCACTTACTATCTCCTGTTTGTCCCATTAGTTGACTTTCCCTCTTACCTGCCTTCCTGACCACCCCGGTCATGTAAGAGGTGTTAGATGAAACAAGTGTGAGTCATTGATTAATCAAGGAACGCTTCTTGAGGCAGGGCTGAAGGGTGATAATTGTGCTGATGTCCAAAACCTGAGGTGAGCAGCAGGTGTCCCTGAAGCACACCAACCTCAGACAGCTTGTCCTCCATTCTTCTTCTCCCTGTTCCTCTCCAGCCAGGAAAGTCTCATTCTCTAAAAGTCTCATCTCACCAAATCCCTATCCCCAACACATGCATAACCCACCTCCAACCCAGTTCCTTAACCACTCAAATTCATTCATCTTCTTTCTATACCTAAAGCCTTTGGTTTTTAATATTTTATATTATATGTGTAGTAACAAACACAGATAACACATGGGGTGGGAACTCTGGTTAATTTTTGAAGTGTGGAAAGAATACAGAGCATCGACAAGTAAAGATTACTTGGGAGTTCTTAGTGGTGTGTTCAAGCTGCAATGCAGAAGAAATAATGACGAATCTTGTTGGATAAATTGGTGGAACTCCAATTTCAGCTAGCTAGAGATAGTGTCTCCCTCTTTTCTTAAATGAGATTGCATTTGCCTCTCCATGGCTTCACAGTGAAGAATTGAAGAAATTTTGAGGGAGGGTATCAAAAGAAAGAGCCCTTGATATAACCCTTGGTGTCACAGTTTCCCAAAGCTTGTATTCCAAATACTCTCCTCCATTCCTTCCTATTCTATAGCATATCACCTTCACCCCGAGACAAAAATAAGCAAAGTGGTGATGTATTCATTCCTGTATGTAGACCCCCCAACCCAATCCCAAATGCAANAAATCCAGCTCTTTGCTCTCTACTTCATGTTCATGAATCAAATGGCCAAGCGAGAGCCAAGGTCACAGTTCTTGCAGTGAATGTAGAAAGTTCTGAAAGAAGAAAGTGTATGTGGATTATGTTCCCTGTAAAACAAAAGGTAGTCCCACTCTTGGGCCTTGAGTGATGGCAGAACCCTCCAAATGAATTGCATTTGCTTTGGAAACATTATCCGTTGATATCCAGTGCAGCTTCTGAATTACTGAGGTTTAAGCAGAAATGTAACACAATAAAAACAAACAACACTCCATTCTGGGCTCAGCACTGTATCTTCCTTGGTTCTTATCTACTCTGCTCAGAGTGAGCCCTAGTGGCCCTATGTGCCATCTGGCCCACGCAGCCCAGGAGCTCGTGCCAAAAGCTGGCTGCACTGACTTTGTCTGTTTCCTGTCTTTGGCATGCTGGTTATGCCCAGTAAATGCAGATGCAGGTCAGCTAAAATCCAAGGAATATTTCGTAAGTTCCAACTATATGCAATATAATATGCCACATCATTGGATTGGGAAGGACATAAAAGGGAGAAAGTCCTCAGAATGCCCACAAGTAGTTGGTACCATTGAGTTGGTGATGGTTGAAATTCATCCTATAAAATCCTATAAAGTCACACCTGTGTGTTGTCCTCTATATGCTCTCAGAAAACATGACAATACATAATTGTTTAGGGCTCCTTCAAAGCAAAGGACAATAGTATTTTGATTTGTTGCAAGAAATCCAAAGAGGTTGGAGACACGGACACTCTCAGGTCTGCTTTTTACACATTGACGTTTCACACAATTATTCTTTGTACTAAACACTGTCGCCTGATTCTTTCAACAAAAGACCTCTTTGTTTTGATAGCCAAGAAAAACCTTAAACTCACTGAGACAGCAGAACAGACTTTTTAAATTACAANATATAAGAGCTAAAATGCTCTATTTGGGGAATGTAAATTAGAAAAATATTTGTTTTGTTAATTATTAACTAGTTTCATTAAAAAAACACTAAGTTTCATTCAATTTTAGGGTTTTGTAGGGTATTTTCTTTGTGTGTTAAAGTCTATGGAGGTCTCTGGAGGGTGACCATATCTTATCTGACTACATCATGAGGACAGATGATGTGAGAGATAATAACTTTCTCATACTCTGTGTCCTCTCAAGGTCAAGTATGTTGCTTTTGACCTTTGGTCTCTCAGTATATTAGCCCTGAGCTCATGTGCACACACACTCACACACACACACACACACACACACACACACACTATAGCTGAGAACCTCTGTGACAGGACAAGATAGAAGCATGCCTTGCAGCCATAGTCAGAGTCCCCAATTCATCTTTACCAAGTACAGGGTCATTGTAGTATCCTTCCCATCAGCATCATTATTATTTTGTTCNGCAGTACTTTAGAAACTCCTTGAAGACTTCTGTTTCCACTGCTATATTCCAAAGATAGAAGAGTGTCCATTGCTTTTCAGGTTTATACCTTCAACTAAGCAGAAAAAGTTCTGAGTGCCTTCTCACCCTGTGGGGTGTCTCTGAAGGTTATCATTGTTAGTGCAAATGAGATGGTTTCCAGTTGCAGGCTGGTAGGTAATAGGCACACTGTACTTTGTACCTTCCCATGTGTGTGTGTGTGTGTGTGTGTGTGTGTGTGTATGTACAAACATATTAAGAAAACTGTCAAGTTCTAAGAAATCTTAGCTTCGTTCCATCAATGCCTNTGTCCATCAATGGCAGAGCCTGTGTCTTGTGTGAGTTTTTCTGTACTTAGCCCTATGCTGGAAGGTGATGGGAGTCTTAGGAGATACAGCTTTCAGCTGTACTGACCTGGTAGTTTGTTTAGAAAATATTTGTCAAAACCTGGGCAAGTCCAAAACATACCTAATTTCAACAGAAAGGGGAGTTGGGTATACAGTCTCATTCCTCACTAGAGCTATAAGCAATTGTTAGTTGCTAGGAGAGGGAGAGGCAGCTTTTGGTGAGTGTGTAGCCCAGGGCAAGTCGACTATGCTCTAGTGGAATGCCACATACCCAAGAATATTTGGGCAGCACTAATTGGTCTTGAAGGGTTCAAAAAAGAAAGGAAGGAAGGAAGGAGGGAAGGACGGAAAGACGGAAGGAAGGACATGAAGTGAGTGGTTGAGGAAGGCAGCTGGATGTGGGAAAGTTGGGACAGGGATGGGTGGATATGATCAAAACATGCACAAAACTCTCAAAGAGCTATTTTTTAAAGATTGATGTCTTTTATAGTAAAATGTTTTTTTTCTGATAAAAAAGAAAATATTTATGAAAGTTAGTGGTTCTTGACTCAGCTGTGTCTACCTGTGAGGACTCAGAAGGTTTAGTCCTATGGAGCTGTCTTTCATATACTGCTTTCTCTCCTTAGGATGTTTCTGCCTCTCCTGACTCCCCCAGCTCTGTTCTTACCTTCAGCTTGCTAAGGTGTTCCCTCTTAGGGGAAGCCTTCCATGGTGGGCTAAGACCCTCCTTTTCCAAAGCATGCTGTGCTCATACATTGCATAAGAAACTAAAAAGCCAGTAACAAAATAATAATAGTCACCCAATTATAATGGGAATAACTAGAATAGACTTTTTAAAAGAGAGAGTATTTATTTTAACTCACAGTTTGAAAATCCAGTCTGTCATGATGGGGAAAGCATGGTGTGGTGCGGAAGGCNTGGGATAATGGAGAAGTGTGGTGTGGTGGGGAAAGGCGTGAGGGCAAGAGCATGAGGCAGAGACAGGATGAGAAAGCAAGATCAGGTTATAAACCTCCAGGCCCACTCCACAGTGATCCATTTACTTCAGCTGACCCTGCTTACCAAAGGTTCAACAGCTCTCCGAACAGGCCACCAGTTGGAAAACCATTGTTTTAAAATAGTGGGAATGTAAGTCAGTACAGCCATACTGGAAAACAGTGTGGTGACTCCTCAAAATATTAAAAATAGATCTTCCATCTGATTCAGCTATCCTACTTTCAGATATACACCCAAAAGAGACTGACAGATTATCAAAGAGAAACCCAGACTATTGTATTTACTGAGGCATTGCCTACGAAAGCATAAGATGATAAGTCCAAGGAAATANTCACTGATGAATGAATGGATGAAGAAATGTGATGTGCATTTTCCAGCCATAACAAAGAATAAAATCCTGCCATTGGCAGCAAGGTGAGTTGACTAGGAAACAAGCTAGGAGCAGAAAGAGAAATATCACATGTTCTCCCTCATAGTGGACACTGTAGCAATTGGTCTGACAGGAAAAGAGGAGAGAGAGGAGTTTAAAGGTTCAGAAGGGAAGGGTGAAATTCAGCAGAGTCGGATANCAGGTTCCAAAGCACAACTGGATAGAAGGAATAAGCTCTGTGTGCTGTGGCTGAGTGGAGGGACTAATTTACAGTAACCTGTTACATATTTTGAGATGAACTAAAAGAAAAGAGCTCGAAGGTCCTAAGCACCAGTGATAAGGAGATGGCCATGCTGGTTATCCTTATTTGATCCTTATGTTCTGTGTACATATACTGGAGTTTTTTTTTACCTTGCACCCCACATACATGTATAATTATGTTAATTACAAGACAAAAATAAAGCAAATATCACAATAAAAAGGAAGTCAAGGAGAGAAATGGGGTGTTGGTCCAGAAGCAGTGACACAGGCAGAGGAGCCTCAGAACTGTAAGGACAGGGACAATGGTAGCTCTTTCCAGCTGGCCAGAGGGAGGAGGGTCAGGAAGTAGGTCGAGGGTACCTAGGATTCTGGTCATAAAAGGAGTAACATACAGAAAGTGCACAGCCTGGTCCCATGATTGGCTTTGATCCCCTCTTCCTGTTCAGAACCTGCTGCATCCCTGAGCAATGAGATGTTCAGAACTTTCTGTCCCTCACAGTTTACCATGTGTACATCTTAGCAAGAGTGAAGCTCTGGACTCTGAGCCAGGGAAAAGGACCACAGCATTTGTGGAAGTTTGTTTTTATCTTGGAGGGGCTTTGTCTTGCATATTTCGTTAGATGACCCACTGCTCTTCCGAGTTACAAGAAGTCTGGCAGGTCAAGCCTTTAAGTCCCTTCTGTAGGCCTAATTCACCGCTTGACATCCCAAGCCTAACAACATAATCCATTTGTCCTAATTTGATTTTTTCTTTTCCAGAGACTTCCTTGGCAGCTAGGTTTTCTCATTATGACATGATTCATCCCTGTGGTAATTCCCATTAGAATAAGTATCTCAGGCGTGATTCATCTCAGCAGATATTAAGCTGGAAGTTTCCTTTATAACGGTCCATTACACTCACAGCCATGAGTAACTTCATGGAGAGATGCCCCGCCCGCTGGCACTTGTTAGTTTTGCCCTATAATAGATTTAAACCCAGAAGCATTGCAGCAGGAGAGATGAATAGGACTTCAGCAATGTCCTCTGTGGCTCATTCTAGAAGGATGGCATGGATGAGAAGGGTCATCTGAGGAGCACAATCAGAGATGAAATATAAAATAAGTCTCTTTAAAGTCCATGGCAGTAGATCTGAAGTGCTGGCAGGAATTAGAATCCTGTGGAGAGCTGGTTAAACACAGATTGCTGGCTTCTGGTCTCAGAGTTTTTAAAATATGAGATTTTAATGAATTATTTGGTGATTTCTTCCATGCATTCAATGTAGTTTGATCATATTCAACCGCCCCCACCCCTTCCTAACTCCTTCCAGGTCCCCCTCCCACTTGGCCACCCCTTCCAATTCTCTATCCTCTTTTTTTCTTTCCAATTTGTGTTGCATACATACATATGGGAGTGGGGCTCCCCACTACGATGTGGTCAACCTTCCAGGAGCCACAACCTCAAAGGAAACTGACTCTCCCTACCCTCAGCAGCTGTCAACTATCAACTTCTCAGCTAGGGGAGGGGAACCAGGAGTCCCCACCTCCCCACACTGGAAAATAGTGACTGGCTTGATCATGTGCAGGTCTTGTGTAGGCAACCACAGTGNCTGTGAGTGCAGGTCCTGTCGTGTCCAGAAGACACTGTTGCCCTTGGGGGCGCTCTTACAATCTTCCCACCCCATCTTCTGAGATGGTCCATGAACATGGCAGGGAAGGGGGATACAGTTGTCCCATTTGTGGCTGAGCACTCTACAGATACTTATTTTCTGCACCTTTTTTGTGAGTTTCTGTATTAACTGCTTTCCACCGCACAAAGAAACTTCTCTGGTGAGATCTGAGAGCTGCACTCATTATGGATACTGACATATGAATTTAGAAGGTAGTTTGATACTATGTCTATTTAGCAAAACAGTAGTAATAGATTCACCTGTGAGGTCTGTGGGGTCCTCCATTGTGGGTTCTTGGTCAGACTTACAGTGCCAGGCATGCATTTCCTCCTGTGGAAGGGATCCCAGAAGTTTTTGATTCAGGACATCTGGGATTGCAATTCTAAGAAACAAGTTCCCAGATGCTACTGCCACTGCTGGTCTGCTGCCCTTATTTTGAGATCCAAGACTATAAGGTTCCAATTATTTCTCCATTGTACCCTCTCTCTACTGTTTGTAGTGTGCCTCTGTGCTGGGAGCAAAGGGTTCAATAAGAGATGGTGCTAACAGCATGGCAAAGGAGCAGTGACTTCTGGGGTTCACAAGAAGTGCCACTATTATAAGGTTTTGCTTCGAGTGTGGTTTGAGCACCGGGAAGAACATGCTTCTTTCTTGCTGATGTCTGTACAAAGGAAGCAATGTGGCCCGGGAGATGTTGTGGGGAAGGGTATTTGTATTTGTTGCTGTCAGNTTCCCGGATCATCACCAGTGGGGCATCCTCTTACACTCCTGAGATGCTTCCCATGGTAATGAAGTTCAGCTTGCTTCCTGTAGTCAATGCTACTACTCCAGTTAACTGGCATGGTGCTCACAGAGCTTTTATTTTTGGCTCTTTGGAATTGTGTTTGGTCAGTGTCTTGTGCATGGTCTCAATACTCTCAGGAGAATGGAATTCTCCACACAGGCTCTGGAATGGAATGTGGAATCAGGAGCCGAGGAAACACAGGCTGCTGCCAAAATGTGGCTCCCCATCTTTTCCATTAGGTCTCTATGCCGCTGCAGTTACCACTACCCCTCCTGGTTTTCTTTACCCCTAGGAAATTTGTAGTCTCTTTTAATCAGTGCCTTTGGTTTACATATGAATATCCATGAGAAATTGCCTTCAATCTTCGAGAATTTTCCAGAACTTTCTAGACCATTGCTTTTAGATTCCAGTCATTAAGAGAGGATTCTATTAGTCCAGTAAAAGGGGATTCCAAACCAATGCATTGTATCAATCTTTTATTTCATTCTGGAAAGCAGGTCCCCACCTTGTTATTCACCTTATGATTAACAGAGTTCNATTAATAACTGTGATTGTTTTTCTAGCCCAGGACACTCTAGAACGCATACTGTGGGGGAGGGTAATGGTGCTGTTAGAAGTAGATGTATCATCACTTGTGTAGTACTGAAGTGATCACTGATATTGAAGAGCATTAATAAGATGGAAGGGAGCACAAGAATCAACCTGGATTAGAGAATAATGNTGATCAAAATAATCAGTCTTGGGGCTGGAGGGATGGCTCAGGGGTTAAGAGCACTGGCTGCTCTTCCAGGGGATCCAGTGCCTTCTATGGGTGTCTGCAGGTACTGCGTGCATGTGGCACACAGAGGTCCAAACACCCATACACATAAAATAAATAAATCTTTTTNAAAAGTTTCAAATCAGTATTGAAGTCCATTAATACCCACCTTCCCAGCTAAGGAAGGTAAGTATGGGTCTGAGAACAGAGACCCTGAAAAGATCTTGGTGACAGTCCGGGTTGCTCTTCTCATGTCAATGAAATACTGGGCCAGGTGTGGTGGCACACATCTTTGATCTCAACACTGGGGAAGCAGAGGCAGGTAAATCTCTTTGAGTTCTGGTCTACACAGCATGTTTCAAGTCAGCCAGGTCTGCATTGTGAGACCCTGTCTTGAAGTGACAGAGACGCAGAGAGAATGGTTTCTAGGATAGTCTTTTTNAAAAAAAATCACTGTTCTCAGTCATTCATCATAAAGTCTGTAAGTCTAAAAATGTTTATTAGATTAATTTTATTTAAGAAAGCCAATCCATAAATCCACATGCTGGGTTTAATGAGGCTCTATGATCCTTCCAAATGATCCTTTTTATGAAAACTTATAATTAAAAATAGATAAGCTTTGTATTCTTGACTCTAAATCAATCAGCATATGATAATGGAATAGTACTGAAAACTATGAATGAATTTCTCAGGACTGGGCACATTTTGTTAGTAACAATGACAGCCTTATTTGGCAATAGCTGTTCTGAATACTTTGTGAGGATTTGATACAATTTAATGTGATTTCTGTATNTAAAGTTCACCAAATACATTTGATAGTACCATGTCATCTGTGGTTCAGATGAGTCCAGTAGATCCATGGCCTCAAAAATTGAAAGATTCTCAGAAAGTTTGTGTTGAAGACACATTGTAGTCATTCATTTAATCAGGAGTGTTTATTGAGATTACTATAGTACTCAACCATGCTCTGGACATATAGCAAGGAAAAGCAAAATCCCTATGAACTGAGCTTCTAGAAGGAGTAGATAGAGTGAGGGATGCTTAGTAGGTTGTTTCCTTCCTGGCGGCTCTTGCTTTTCCATCTGTAGTGGACTGCCCAGGGATTCAGCTTGGTAATTAGTAGCCCTGTGCTAGAGTTACAGGATTCTGATACCAAATCCTAGCCATGTGTATCTTCTTTTTAATTGCTGGTAATAGCAGGACCTCTTCATTGAGCTGTTTTGAGGGCTACATGGAATCATGTGTCAGTGCTCAGTGTCTGATTCATTTTGTGCATACCAGAAGTGGTGAGGTGATGGCAAGCATGATGGAGTCAGTGGACCTCTACAAAGAGGCCTTCTTCCTATTGGAAGATTTCAGAAAGTGCATCACCAGGACCTCAAACATCATTTTCTATAACTCTGAACCCAGAAAGATAGCTTTGGAAACAAAGCTGTACAAAGTTAACTNCCCTTGGCCATCTTCAAGTAAAGACAAAGTCCCTCCTTGCTATAGAGAAGAAGAAACTTTCTTCCTGAGTAAGTCTGCTAACATGGTGTGTGTGTGAGTGACTGCTTTGTGCCTCTCAGGGCTCTCCAGTGGTTGGCTATGTTTCCACCTGCATCATGGTGCAGTTTCGACCTTCATTGTACTCATTTTGTTCTGTTCTGGATCTGGACTCTACGTCTTGGTATTGGTTTCTTCAAGATATCCCTCTTGCTAGAAGCACAAGGATCTGTCTGTGTTTCTGTTTCTACAGATGATGTCTAAACATTAATGATGACTCAGCAAGTGACTTTAAAACATTAAGATCATTTTGCTCCAACCACTCCCTGCCATGTCACCCCCAGCACCTGTCACAACAGGATAAGTATAATTCTGTAGAGAAGATCATTCATTCACAGTTGCTGAACTGAGGAGGCCTGAGAGGCACTGAATATAGCATGGATCTTACTATATAAATCTT
>LZPO01118174.1:4578-27673 GCA_001675575.1 Neotoma lepida | reverse complement strand
AGTGCTTATGAGTATGCACTGCCCTTGTAGAGAACCCAAGTTCAGTTCCCAGCAACCGTGTCAAGCAGTTGGCAATTACCTGTGACTCCAGTTCTAAGGCACACAATATATCTGACCTGTAGAAACTCCTTCACTCTCATACATATACCCACACAGAGACACACATAAAATTCCACGTGGAAATAAAATAAACCATTAAAAAGTAACCTGTGAATAGTTTTCAAAAGTATGAAGGCTGTGGGATTGGACAGATGGCCCAGTACTTACCATTCATCTTGTTATAGCAGAGGACCAAAGTTNGTTTCCCNGAACCCATGCCAGCTGGCTCAGAACTACCTGTAACTCTAGCTCCAGGGGTTCTGATGCCCTNTTCTGGCCTCAGGAGCACCTGCACTTAAGTATACATAACCCCACACAGACACACATTCATATACAGAATTAACAAATAAATCTTTTGAAGAAAATTATGAAGGCCAGGGGAAGTAAAAACTCCATTCTGCAATTCATACATAGGATTTGATTTTGAAAGTTATTGGAAGTGAAATTATGATAATATATGAATGTAGTTGGTTGTTTTTACTCTTTGAGGGGCTGCCACCCCTCTCCCAAGTAAATCCCACACTGAGGCTTTTTCTTAATTATAAAAGCCCGGCCTTATCTTGGCTTGTTCCTAGCCAGCCTTTCTTAAATTATACCATCTACCTTTTTGCCTCTGGGCTTTTTCCTTTTCTTACTTCTGCATATCTTACTTTTACTCTTACTCTTTGGCTTGCTGTGTGGGTGGGTGGCTGGCCCCTGGTGTCCTCCTGTCTTTGTTCTCTTGCTCCTTCTTCTTTTCCTCCTAGATATCTCCTTCTATTTATTCTCTCTATCTGCCCCACCTATCCTTTCTCCTGCCTCACTATTGGCCATCCAGCTCTTTATTAGACCATCAGGTATTTTACATANGCAAAGTAACACAGCTTCACAGAGTTAAACAAATGCAACATAAAAGAATGCAACAAGTCTTTGCATCATTAAACAAATGTTCCACAGCATAAGTAAATGTAATACATCTTAAACTAATATTCTACAACATATGAATGATATAGATGTATGAGACAAAATATATGAAATGATAAATGTAACTTTATTTTTATTCTGTAAGAATTTTCATCAGATTTTGTTTTCTTCTGAGGGCCCCACACATGCTAGGTGAGTGCTCTATCAATGAGCTGTATGCCCAGCCCTTACATGTTGCTGGGTATTTGATCACACTGTGAATGTCTGTGAGATTGCATTATTTACTGGAAAAACATGTTTCTAGTTGTGATGTGGCTCAACCCTAGCATACACCTTNAATCCAAGAGATTTCTGCTTGAATATTGTAAACAAGATTAAATAAAATCAATCATAGGTCAAGAGGCAAAGCAAGCAACCAGTTGACAGGAAGTGAACAAAAAATACCATACAGAGTAAGAAGGAGTCAGGAGGATAGTTACAGAGATGCACAGGGAGTAGAAGGGAGGGATATTGAATTTGGGGTTTTCTATTTGAGATGGCAGAGGAGAAAGGGAGTCTTTCAGGGACATCACTGAGGAGGAAGGTCAGCTGGGTGCTTTCTCTGCCTCTCTGAGCTAGCAGACTTTCACCCCAGCATCTGACTCCCGAATCTTTATTGGTAAAATCAAACAACTGAGATTTACTTAAAAACAACACTTATACTCTTTTTTAATTAATTAATTTTTTTAAATTTTGAGTAGGATTTCTCTGAATGTGCAGGCTAACCTCCTGCCTCAGCTTCCCGAGTAATTGGGATTTCAGATCTAGCCACCAGTTATGGCTCATATTTAATTATTTTTATTATTTTAAAACAGTATACATTTAGTGGAGAAAACTGAGAAAACTTAAGTGCCTACAAAAAAGGAAATCTGAATAATCAAACTTTAAACCCAATTTTAGCTGACCACTTCACTTTTGCTCATATGACTTGTGCTCTTTCTTTGTTCAGCTATAACAAAGTTTCTACTTTTCTTTCTTTCTCTTTAACTTTTGTCATGTAGTTTTATTTATTTTATAGTATATTTCATATAATACCTCCAATGGCACGCATAAATGATAAATCACACTAAAGACACAACATTTTAAGATTTCATTGAGTCGTCTTTGACAATTCCAAACATGTATAATAATGTTCATTCTGATTATTATAACCTCTTCTCTGACTCCTCCTAGCCCTTATTACCTGGCACACACACAAGTGTCCACCCCAAATCCACCACTTTTGCTTTACTGGGACAATCGATATTTGTCAGCTATGGCTGAGAAATTAGGTGTGATTAAGAAGAGAACAGCATCATTGAGGCAAAATCTGGCAAGTGTTTCCTCAGAGTCAGCACACAGAAGCTGCGGTCCAGAGCCAGCTAAGGCCACATTTCATGCTGGCAGCTGAACTTGGTAATGTGTTAAGAGTCTCTCACACAGTATTGATTTTGACGACACAAGGGGGCCATGGAGAGCAGCTGAAGGTTGGAACCATTGGTCCCCATTGGTGAAAGTGTAGCCTCAGAGGCCAGAAGGCCATAGGTAATGGAGTAGCCTTTAGAAACCCCAGCATATTGGAGATGCCATGATCATGGGTGACCACCAAGGACAGCAGCAGATGTAGATTAGAGCCAGGCTGAGCCTCTGAGATGAACTTTGTGTGTATAGGGGATTTTATTTGGTAGTAAATAATGTCTAGTTGGGGCATTGTCTTCCCCATTATATGGTAATTCCATTTAAAATCCTTTAATTTATGTGTATGTTTTAGGAAGCTTCTACAGTAGTAAGTTTCCAGATAGCTTTTCAAAAGGCCATTAGTGTCAGTTAGTAGAGACATCACCATGCCTGATTCCAAGTTATAACACAGAGCCATAATAACACACGCAACTTGTTACTAGAAATAGAGTCCTGTAAATTAGTAAAACAAAATGGAGGAAATAACCGCATATAAACTCAGAAAGGTATAGCCACCTGAGATACGACAAAGTGCCAAAATACATGGAAGAAAAGATATTTTTTTCAACAAACAGTGCTGGGAAAACCAAATGTCCATAGATAGAGGAATGAATTCTGCAGAAAAAAACAACTACAGATGGGTTGGAGAGCTTAACAGACAACCAGATTCTCTTAAAGGAAAAGTAGGGAAAGCACTTCACAGAGAAGATACAGGCAAGGACTCACTCAGTAGGACCCAGTTGCTCAGGAAATAATGCCAATATTAACATTTTTTTCCATCTGACAACCTCATGAAATTGAAAATCTTTTTCACAGCAAAGGAAGAAGTTAATTGAGTGAGAAGACAGGCTACAAAACTGAGGAAAAATATTTTCTGGAGATGCAGAAGATTAATAGCTATATTTTACAAAGAAATAAAGGAATTAAAGAAATCAAACAGCCCAATCAATAAATGGACTCATAAAAGTGAACAGACAGTGCTCAAAAAATGAAAAACAAATGGCAAATAAACATATTAAAAAAGTCTAATATCGTTAGCCTTTAAAGAAACGTGAATTAAAAGTACATTGAGATTTCATCTCACCCCTGTCAGAATGGCATTCATTAAGAAAAATAATAACAAATGCTGGAAAGAATGTGGGCGATCAGGAACTCTTACGCATTGCTGGTGGGAATGCGAACTGGTCCAGCTACCATAGAAAACAGCGTGGTTGTTCCTTCAAAACCTAAAATAGATCTACCATGTGACCCAGCAATAAATGGGTATTTACCTGAAGGACTCCAAGTCAACAGATCTCAGAGACATTTGTACATAAAGATTGTTATAGTACTATTCACAATAGTTAAGATGGAACTGAACTGGGTGTCTGTCAACAGAAATGGATAAAGAAAATGCAAGATATATGTGTATGTACACACACACACACACGTGTGCAGATGTGCATTTATGAAAGAAATTTTGGAGCCAAATGAATGAAGTTATGTTGTTTGCGTGAAAATGGATGCAGCAGTAGATAATCATTAAACAAATTAAGTCAGTGTGCTAGCTACTTTTCTATTGCTCTGATAAAATACAACCAAGGCAACTTATAGAGGGAAGGATTTATATGGGCTTACAATCCCAGAAAGAGGAGTCCATCACCATTATGGTGGGGAAACATAGCAATTGGAGCAGCAGCCTGACAGTTCACATCTTAAATCTCAAAGTATGTTCCAGTCACATACTTCTTCCAGCAAAGCCACAGCTCCTAACTTATCTAAACAGCTGAGGATCACCAATATTCAGATGCCTGAGAATTTGTGGACATCTCATTCAAACCAGCAAAGTCAGTCTCAGGAAGACAAAACCACATATCTTCTCTCATTTGTGGCACCTAGATTTTGCAAGATGCATAAAATCATGTGTGTGACTANGATAAGAAGAAGCAAAGCTTTTTGAGGAACAAAGAGGGCTAATGTTCAAATTTTAGAGTTAAGATCACTAAGACTTATGCTTCTTTTCCTTGTAGAGTAAGTCAATAGGAGGCCATAAGCAGTCACTGTCTGGTAAATTATTACCATGTCTGATTTGAATACAGAATTCTAGGTCTTCATTGGAAAAATACTAAAGGGGATCCATACTTGTAGATTGTGGAAGCATTAGCTTTGTCATGTTTGAAAAGTCATACGGAGAACAAGTACAAGGTATTTGCTATGTGATACATCATGAGGATCAGAGCAAATTTTGCATAATGAGTGAACAGAGATAGGAAAACTTAAGTCACTATCTACTATCACAGGACTAGTCAGTGTCAATTGAGACACAGAAATTCATATCAGTGCTTCAACCAAGGATGTTCTGATCATCTTTCCAGAAACACAGAACTTTCCATCCTAAGATGATGAGAGTGGGAAGCTTAGTCTCAATTACAGAAAAGCATTTTCATCATCATGCAATTGGATCACACAGACGAAAGCTTCCTTGTCTTCAGAGGCTTCTCTTAGAAAGAGAATGTAAATGATGATCACGCTCTTCTTCCTTGGCTGAGCAGTCAGTTTGATTGAAATATGTTTTCCCAGAAGTCGTCCTTGGAGACATTTTGCTTTTACACTGCAAATAAGTGCTAATTCTTTTGTTTCAAGACTTCCTACCTGCCAGAAGATGAAATTTCAAATTTCTTTATTATATAAAAATGCCTGTCTTTCACAAATGCAAAAGTAGAATTTTTACAAAAGCAAAGTCTAACAAGTAGTATTAGAAATGAAATTGGATGCCGTGACAGAATGTCAAGTGAGCAAAAACACTGAAGTCCCTGGCTTTTCAGTTAGTGTAACTGAAAAGGAGTCGTGCCTGTGCTGAAGATTCTACATGGCTGATTGACTGATGAGAACTTCCTAATCACGAAGAGTTGGAATGCTGCTGGCGCAGAGCCAAATTATCTTAGGCTATCTTTAGTCCTCTTAATAGTTGTTCATGTCTTCTGTGGCGGGCCTAATGTCCTAATGTTTCAGGGATAACGCTATTGGATAGATTATGTTAGCAGGTTAACATCCACACAAATACTAAGAATGCCATCAATTAGCATCTGAAAACTACAGCTGAGATTTTCCCTCTTTTCTGTTATCCACCTACCTGATAGCCCTACCTATGCACCAGAGAAAGTTCTTGAATGGTGACTTCCTTTTATTCTGTAATTATCAAAGTTAACTAATCAATATTAAATATTATTTAAGGGCAACCTGGGCCATGGTCACTCATAGTTGGCTCATGAATGGGCTACCCACTCCTCCATCTGAAGTGAGAGCTATTTTGCCTGATGAATNTGGGATGNATTGAATTGTAGTAATGTATTCAATGATCGAACTTCAGCTGACCTACAAGATTGAAGTTTTCATGTAAATCTCCATTAATATAAATAAAAATGATCCTATCTATAAAAGGAGTTTTAAAGAAAACAATAGGTACTTTTAATTAACTTTTTAGTTAATTTGGGGTAGAAATGCAAAAATCTCTATTCTTTGGGAAAAAAACATTTTTCAACTCCAACTTTCTTTTAAGTAGCCAGCATGAGTTCAGTTCAGTTCAGTTCTCTTTCATCTACACAACTAAATGTGTCAAGTAGGTTCCTAATTTTGAAAATACTTACTGCTTCTGGATTATAAGAAGAGGAGGTTGGGAATGTTAGGTTTTCCATTTAAATATTCCCTTCTCCTTCATGCTTTCCAAAGGGGAGCCTATTTTAAATTAGCCTTTCTCTAAATGAAGGGACTCAAAGTCCTAGTTTATTACTGTATTCTTAAGTCCTCAAAATAACAACAAATACAACAATTAAAAGAACACTACAAAACAGTTATGTGTTATGATAAACCTTAAGTCAGTCCAGTCCTAAACTCATCACATTTCAAGTTTGGAATGAAATGCTGAGACAGAAAGTGAATTCAACTCTCAATCTAACAGCTAAAACCTAAGCATCCTCTTTTTTTTACTTTCTTGCTGTCATCACTCAAATAAAAGGCTTCTCGTAATTGTGCAAAGTTCACTGTAGAAATCAGGACCCTAAAAGGATACATAAAGTAAAAAAAACTCAATGCTGGACTTCATTCCACAGTAAGTCAGTAGAATCATTTCTTACCACAACTTGCCATACTTCTTCGTAGCATGAATCCTAATTGGTCTTAATAAAAACCCGGAGACGGATATCATGGTAAATGCTGAAAGATCAGAGAGACAAAGGAACAAGCCTCAGCCACCTCCTACCTCACCAACTTTTCAGCTACAAGGACTGAACTTCTGTCTCCTCCCACCTTATATTCCTTTCTCTGCCAAGCCGTATCACTTCCTGTCTCAACCTCCCAAATGCTAAGATTAAAGGCATGTGTGCCTCCCAAGTACTGGGAGCAAAGGCATGAGATTCCAAGTGCTGGAATTAAAGGTGTGTGCCACCACTGCCTGGCCTCTATGGCTAACTAGTGGCTGGCTTGGCCCTCTGATCTTCAGTCAAGTTTCATTTGTTAGAGCATACACAAAATATCACCACACTTCTTAACTGGGTTAAGAGAGAAGCTAGGGAGACTAGAGAGATTGCTCAGTGGTTAAGAGCACTGGCTGCTCTTCCAGAGGGCCTGGGTTCAATTCCCAGCACCCACATGGCAATTCTCAACCATCTGTAACTCAAAGATCTGACACCCTCACACAGTTTTATATTCATGCAGGCAAAACACCAATGCACATAAAATAAAAATAAACTATTTTTTTAAAGAGAGAGAGAAGCTAGNAAGGTGATGTAGAAAGTGATCATTTTAGTTCACCATTATTCCTGAGAGTCAGTAGGAAAAAAGCAAGATCCTGTGGAAATCAAATGCTGAGAAACTGGGAGTAGACCACTGCCAGGTGAGCCTAACACCAGTGTGAAAAAGCAGACNGCAAGTACAGCAGTCCTAAGTCATCAGGAGACAAAGACAAGCTTTCCTTAGAGAAGGTTTTAACAAGAACTAAGAGAACAGCAAGTGTGACCTAGGGATTGGCACCTGAGTATTCCTTACTCCTGTACAGACTCTCTGACAAAACCTCAAGGGCAAAACCAAAGAATCCTAATAAGAGGTGGAGATATAAAACTTGCCTCCATTTTAGAAATTTGTCCATCGTGACTATATTCCCTGTAGCGTTTCTGAAGCACTCTTAAATCAGCTTCACAAAAATTTACAGGCCTTAGTAATAATGTTTGATACTTACTTAAGACAAGAGGATAGTTCCTGGCATTGCATGTGCACTGGCATGTATGTGGTGCAAGCCAGTTGCATGTCTGTCCTGGCTGTGTGTCGAAGTTTGTCTGTTAATTCCTTAG
The DNA here is from genome assembly GCA_001675575.1 of Neotoma lepida. NCBI lineage: Eukaryota > Metazoa > Chordata > Mammalia > Rodentia > Cricetidae > Neotoma > Neotoma lepida. The sequence continues at coordinate 19,871 of LZPO01118174.1, read as the reverse complement.
GAAAGGACTGAGAATCTCATTGTTGTATTAACTTACACTTTTAACATTAAGAGCTGTAGACATGGTGAATTAGTCTTTTCCATAAGATAAGTTCTCTGTATTATTAAAAGATGAAGTATTTATTGAGGAAAGATTTCCCTACTAACTGAAGTTCCCAGGAGCACACACTAAAAAATGTTGGTCCCATGTTAAAGATTTATGTGGCCAAATGACCGGACTCAGTGTTTATGGTGAATTAAGGTATTGCAGACCACAGACAAATTATCCTGAGCTAATTTTAATCCCCATGAAAGCCATTGCCCACCTCTGTGTCTGAACTAAGATCTTTGTGACTATTGTAAACTGTAAGATGTGTTCCTAGCAAACCCCTGACTTCCACCAACTCTAAAGCTAAGAATGTTATCAGACAGAATCTTTAAATTTCCTGGATTTGCTGTAGACCACCTAATTGAGGTCCCCATAAATGTATCCAATGAATGCCTTAATTTGTGACTTTTTCACTATGTAGCTAATAAAACCACCGGCTCCCAGACCTTAGCACAATTGATGCCATGTTAGATGTACCATTCTGACCTAAGTGCTCTCAGCACTTACACCACCAACACCTGCCAAATCAAGAACAAACATCCAATCCATCACAGTGCATAGTTCTGGGAAAGTCCCTAAACATTCTAACCTTGCTTTTTGGCTTCTGTAGCCCTGCTAATTGCTAATTTTTCTTGTTAACTGAAATGTGTCTACCAAGATATGTTTTTGTGCACAAAAAGCCAATATTGGTAAGGCTCTTGGCTACATAAGTTCCCTGTGTAGCCCGTTGGCCTGTGAATAAAGACTTTCTATTGACTTTAAGAGCTCACCTCTTCTCTGAAGGAATTACCTCGTAACAATGGGACCAGCTCCACAGTGGAACACAGTANTTAAATCTGTGTCCCCAGACCATGATCATTCATATTTGGCTCCATAATAAACTAAACTGTCTCTTTTTCCTTATGAGTGGAGAAGTGTGTTGTCGAATTGACAACCCCTTAATATCCTGCAGTGTGGGTCGGGCAGAGGCATTCAAAGTGAATCACTCGAGATCTGCTTCTTCACTAAACATAATTCATTTTTCTCTCCAGCTCCCACCCCATCCACCCCCATCCCCATCTCTTCAGAAGGTTGCTTTGGGAACAAGATTAAAAGAGTTGTCANACAACTATGTAGCAGAATGTCCCATTTCACAATTAATGAACACTCTTCAGAAATTATACACTCATAATTATATGTAGGGATGAACTATAAAAGTCATTTAGATAATTAAATTGCTTATCTGTGGCCAGGCATGGTGGCACACANCTTTAATCCCAGCACTTGGGAGGCAGAGGCAGGGNAATTTCTGGGATTCTGAGGACAGCCTGGTCTATACCCTGAGTTCTGGGACAGCCAATGCTGTATAATGAAATACTGCATAATAAAAAAAATAAAAATCTTCAAAAATGTTTATTTGCATCCATTTGCATACCATTGGAAAGGTAGGAAACAGATATATTACTGTTTTGCAGCAGATAAAAATATGATTAATTTAGAAAAAATTCTCTTCCATAAATTTGATAGTGAAGGGTACATGTCCTAATTGAAGGAAGGGTAGGATGGNATACAGTCACACAGTAACAAGAGCCTTGAGCTTTCTGTCCAGATTAGGACTTTGATCAGTCATTTGTCCTCTCTGACACTGTTTGCTCATATGTAAAGTAAAAATAATGGTATGTAATAGTAACTTCTAGGGAACAACTTAAATGTGCTCACTAATGTTCAAAGTTGACCATAAAGCATAAACCATCAAAACCTTAGATTTGAGTTATTAGTATAAAACACCATCAAAATATAAATACTATAATCATGCAGATGTTGCCAATGAATATAGACAAGCTCTTTTAGCTTTAATAATATTCAATAACTGTTTAAGCATGGGGTTGTCTAAGAGCAGACCCCTAACCAAAGAACTTGAGGACAGGTAGTGAGATGAGCCCAAGGAAGTAGGAGAAGTATTCAACACCATCAAGAAATAGAAGTGCAAGCTGCCTACTGTTTTGGGCCATTGAGCTTAATCTTTCTGGAGGCTTTCTAGAAGCCTACAGAATAGTCCTTAGAATCCATCCCAAGAGAATGGAGAGGGTTCCTTGGGCATGTGGCTCCCTCCCCTGCTCTCAACCTCCAAATGTTTGCTTATGTCTGTGCTATAAGAAGCCTTGGGATAAAGAAGGGAGACTCTGAGCTTGGCAGGAAAAACAGTCAAAATGCTAAGGTCATTCACTCTGCAGGGAACTCAGGCACTTGCCTGTGTGCACGGAGTGGAGGCAGTACACTGTGGCTACTGCTGTAAGGAAATAACAGTGAATCATGACAGGAAAAACCTCTGAGAAAATGAGAACATCTGTGTCCTCAACCAACTATCAGCCTAGAGGATGGAAGAGAGAAGAGAAGAATAGCAAGCAAGAAATATACTGTCTTCCTACCCTCCCCCACAATGCTCAGGTTCCATGCCCTGTGGGCTTCAGAAGGAAAGTGAATGTTTCTATTTCAGTAATGTTAAGTTAAAACCACTTTTAGATGAAGGTGGAAGACATACATAGGATCAGAGAAGATTCCAGAAGGAGGAAGAATAAGAAATGAATTTGAAGATGAGAGCACCATATATATTTGTCGGGTAGATGAGAACCAGGGTTCTCAACTCCCAGGGCTCCCATGCACGTNTGTTATGTATGATACTGTGATGCATGAATTCTCACTGATCTGCCAGAAACATGAACCACTTTACTTACTGGGCAGACACTGTTTCATGGACAGATGAAACCAACATTTAAACCTATGGTGACACTTTGGCAACCACTGACTCATCAGATGATGAAGAGCTGGATAAGCCATTTTATCTAAATCAAAGCAACTCTTTCTAGGGCAATGGAAGCATCCCTCTCCCCTGCAGTTTCGATCTTCCACAAGATTAGCCAAGTGCTTATACATGTTAAAAACAAAAGGATCCCCTTGAAACTAAGGAAATTGAAGTTCTAAGATCTGTGAACCAAATAACCTTTTTGCTTATGAGTTGATTATCTCAGCTATTTCATTACAGTGATGGAAAGCTGATTAAGGCATAGTTTTAATCATTTTTATCCTCAAAATAAAAATAGAAAGCTCACATATATAAATGTGCTACAAAATCTCTAAACCACCATAATCAAGCCAGTCACTGTCATTTGCCCTGTACAGCTACATCTCAGTGTAACATCTGGTCTCTCGCCTACAGAAGAACCCATTTGTTTAAATAAAAAGATCAAAAACCTCAAAATACTTGGAATTTTCAACCACAGCAGTGATTGCATCTCACTCCACCCACAGCATCCCAAGGAGCAGATTGTGTTGGTTCAGTGGGTGCCACAGCTGCCCCTCAGCAAAGGGGTTGCTCCACCACCCAAAGCCTGAAACACACTGTAGTCATTAGTGCTTGCTCCTGCCAAGGCAGTGTTTCCGTTTACTCCACCTAAAGCATTTNCTATGTGTTCACTTATTCCTTGCAGCTCTCTAGAATGCAGATTAGAGGCTGCACAGGGCTTTTGCTGAAGATTACACCATACAGAAAGCCATCATGTCTATCTCCAAAGAGCATGAGTGTTCATCTGGTAACTGTGCTAGGAGTGGAAGGCAGCACAGTGTGAGGTTGTGTTGATGACATCATAACAGGAATAACCATTGTGGGATGTATGTGTATATATGAATGTGTGTGAGTCTGTGTGTATGTGTCTGTATGTATACTGTTTATATGTGTGTATATGTGGGTACATGTGTATGTGTATGTATATGTGTANGTGTGTTTTGTGTTTAGGTTTATGTTTGTGTGNGGGGGGTTGTATATTTAAGACTAAAAGCACAAAGGAAACAAAGAATTAATCATAAAACAGAGTTCTTGTATTATGACACAATGAGCCCACAAGTTTTTATTCCCACAAACATCCAAAAGGGGAGTTAATTTTTATATTATAATACCTTGCATTTGCACAATGCATTATAGTTTGCAAAGTATCTTGATGCAATGCTTCATTGTTCACAGAAGGACTCATATTTTNAAAGGAATAGCCTAAAGCCCTTCTCAGTGGAAATGCATGGACACTTAAGTTACTAGACATCTTGTAGGTGCAACTCTGCTGCCTTCTAACCATAAGCACCTGGACTGAACAAGTCCATTAATACCAAATGCTACAAAAGAGTGGAACACAACCTGCTGACACACAGGACATTTCAGACTTCAATGTCTCTTTCTTTCACTACAAAGGATGAAGACTCAGTGAGGCAATGATCAGAATACCTTATTGCAGGTAGTGAACCCTTTTTTCATTCATGTTTTGGTGTCTAAACTTGAACTTTCATACAAANAGCAAAAGTAGCATTGGCTGGCCTGGACCTCACTATGTAGACCAAGCTGGCTTCTAACTCACAGAGATTTGAATGCTTCTGTGTCAAATGTGCCAGGCATTTTTGGAAACCATATTTTTTGCTCTTTGAAAATGTCATACATGCATATAAAGTATTTTGAACTTATCTAACCCTACTACCTCTTTCCAACTCTCTCACCTCCAGGACACTGCAACTCTAATGAGGAATCCCCAGCCCAACTAGTGCTGACTGTATATGTACATGGGTGTGTCCTTCCCAGTCCTTATTTAATTCCAACTCTCAAGTAACATTTACCATCCTGACAGAACTACCATCCACATGTATTCTCTACTTAAAGACTCAGAAACCTGAAGGGGTTAAACCATTTTAAATTTATCTGTTACTGATACATGAAATAAAAACTGTATATAATGTGGGGTACTGTGTAATGTTTCAGCATGTCATGTTTAACTGTAGTTAGACAGATCTACTTATACATTACTGGTTCTTGACAGTGAAACTCTTCTAGCGTTCTGAAATGCACAGCATATTTGTTATCTACCATCACCATGCCATGTTAGAATATCTTCCTCTTTTCTTACTATAAATTACTACTGTGGACCTTTTCCCACCCACCCCCACTGATAGTCACACCCCCATGATCATGCATGCTCTGGCGGGACAGTCATTCCCATCCAGGTCATTTCCGGGTAATGTGTCCTACGTAAATCCATGTGCTACATGGTCCTGTAATCATGCATGGCATNAATCCATGTAACCTATGCGCATGCGTGGAGTAGCCATGTGGACCCGAGTACGCATGCTCGGGCCAGCCTTTAAAAAGCGAGTCCCATGTACCTTTCTCTCTCTCTCTCTCATGTGTCTCTCTGCAGACCTTTTTTCTCCTTTTGTTTCCGTCTCTCTTAATAAAACTCTTGTTAGTGGGTTTTGCCATGCTTTGTGACTTTTCCTCGCAGAGTGAGAGTGCCACCTAAAACCTAACACCCACTCTTCCCATGGACTCTGGTAGAGATATCTGATGTCAGAAACCTACTGAGAAGATGATAATGATCTTGGGTGTTCCTGTCACCCAAGATCCTTACACTAAGGCGAGAAAAAAGGCAATGCAAAGTGGTTAGGTTACAAACTAGCCAGCTGACAACAGACAGAAAGGATAGAGGGCACAGTGCCCTCCCTTCATGACCTCTTGACCCATAGGAGCTCTCTAAATCCTGGCTTCCGGAACCAGGCTCCGGTGAAGTTACTTCTCCTCAGGTNGTAACAGCGCTGGTCTGGGAAGNGGTGTTGAAGGGGTTACTAATTAGTCCCACTGGGTTGCTGGAAGGAGCCTATTTACCTTTAGGCATGTTAAACTGCCATCTTCAAGGCACAGTCTCTATGCCACTCTAAGTTTCAAAAATCTGTCANATGTGAGGAAAGAAAATGCACAAGCATATCCTTAAAAGNTGTTCTGTACCCTGATAATAGGTTTCTCCACTGATGCAGTAAGCCAGATCAAGCTGAATTGAAAAAGTAAAAGACCACGTTTATTTGGGCAAAGCAACTCCCAGGTGACTCTCCAGTCCCCCAGAGATTGAGGCAGGAGAAAATCACATGGCNGATCTAAGGGAGGGAGCTTAAATACCCTGTAGGCGTGGTGATGATGTGTCCACCACAAGCTGGGTTTGTGCCCAATTACAATGCTTTAGGCAGGTATCAGGCAGCTTCAGGGGAGGAGCTTCGGAGACCACCAGGAATGCAGAACTGGGCTTTTTGGTGGTTCTCTGGGAGGGTGGGGATTGGAGAGAAAGGAAGGGCTGGAATGAGCTAGAGGATTGTTCCAGCTGAACAATCCTGATTCTCCATAGCTTCAGCACCAAGGACCAGAGAACATTCTAGTTTAACACTGCCGTTGAGAATCAGGGCCACGAACCCTTTGATGAAAGCACATTTGGGAAGGGTAAGTTCTGGCTGGGCAGCCTCTTCAATTCTCCACATCAGAGAGGGAACATGCATTTCCAGCGGACAAAAATTATCTTTGCTACACATGGCCTCTCTACAAGAGCCACAGGCTCTACTCTCCTAGAACAGAGTGTCTTAGTCAGGGTTTTCTATTGTTCTGACAAAACACCATGGCCAAAAGCAAGTTGGGGAGGAAAGGGTTTATTTCATTTACATTTTCACTCTCATGGAGACGTTTTCTCAACTAAAAACCCCTCTTCCCAGATGACTCTGGTTTGTGTCCAGGTGACACTCTATGTATATCATCTCACTTAACCCTTTCCAGACTGTAAGGAAGTTGAAATCCAGAAACTATGTAATTTAAAGTAACTTGTTTTTACCAAAGCTCAGTGCTAGGTAGGAATCAACACTAACAACTTAATGGCCCTGAAACCAAAGCACAGCTGAAAGCCACAAACACAGCAGTGCTGGCTCCTGCGCACCTGTTCTAGTGTAAGGTGAAGCCAAACTCACGGTCTGTTATACACATGTGAGTAATGATTCTGGAATACAGCCTTAAAATATTTGTTTTCTTTGATTTTTAAGCTATTAAATAAGTAGATCTACCAAAGTATTTACACAGTCAATTAGTACTTTCCTTGAGAAGCATTTTTCTCAGGCTTAATCTCCTNCCTTCAGGACACTGGCTGCTCCTGTGCTCATTGCCTGGTGGTTACTGTTAAGTCTCAAACACTGGGACAAATGGCTTAGGTTCCTATTTAAATAGCAAAGCAGACCTGGCCACCAGGTTCTCCTAGCATCCCCCAGGCCCTACCTATTATAGGGTATGGCTGGCATACCCCATACTCTACCCGCTACCCCAACTCTCCAACCCAGGGTCTGGGCAGCACTTTCCCCTAGAGGTTCTTCCCTATGCAATCCAGCCATTTTGATTACCTGCCNCTTTTCTTTACCTTTTGCCCTCTTGGGTGCTGCACCTGGTTACCCTCTCTCCCTTTTCCTTTCCCCTCCCCCACTCCTTACATGGCATAGGCTCATGTCTACCTTGAACTCTCCCAGATGCCCCTACCTCTGGCAGTGCTCTCCTTTTTATCTACAATAAATTTTCTCCTCCACCATACCTAGGAGCAGTCATGTCCTTCCATTTTTTTTTTCTTTTTTTCATTCAGTGACCTTTTCTTGCCTTCCCTGTCTCTGGTAACCACACCCAGAGAATATCTTTGATTCAGTGAATTGCTATAAGCATAAAGTGGTAAGACAGTGTTCAGCTGGAACAGCTTGCCCTGCAAAAGCCCCATTCCTGCCTCTCCAAACCCCATCCCCTCAGAATATCTCTAACAAAGAAAAACCACCAAAAAGCCCAGTTGCACATTCTCGGCAGCTGTGGCAGCTCCTCCCCTGAAGTGGCCAGTGGCCCAATCCCCACCTAAAGCATTATAATTGGGCACAAACCCAGCTTCTGGAGGACATGTCATCACGCCTCACCTACAGGATACATAAGCACAGCCGCCCCGGTCCCGGCCCCCATTTAGTTTGGCCATGTGATTTTCTACTGCCTCCTCCCCTGCCTCGATCTCTAGGGGCTGGAGGACTCACCCAGGAGTTGCTTTGCTCAGAATAAACCTGGTCTTTTACTTTTTAATTTTGCTTGATCTGGCTTACTGCATCAGTAGAGAAACCTATTATCAAGTTTTTACAGAAAACCTATTTGAAACAGCTTTTTGTATCTCGTATCTCCTGACACAGGCCCCATGGTGAGAATCAGCTCCCTTTTCTTAAACTAGTCTTCTTGTCTGTGTGATTCCAGCTAGAAAGGGCTTTCCTTGGGAGAAGAGAGATGTAGAATCAGGTCTGCTCAGTAATGAGACAGAAAGAGAAATACTGAGAGGGGGACAGGTGGGTCTTGCTGTCTTGACAGCCCAGCAAGACAGCAAAGACAGGAAGACTGCCTTGGTATTAGACCAGCAGGCTACATAGCAAGATCTTGCCACAGACAAATAAACAAAACACAACAACCTCTTGAACCAAATAAAACATACCAGGGTAGAGGGGGCTACATATTGCAGCGCTCTGACTTCTGTAAACCCAACCAAGCTGATTCATTGCCATCTCCAGATTTTCAGGTTTTTATGAACCTAGCTTCAAAACTTTCCTCTATCCTCCACAGAACATTTGATTCAACATCAGAGAATTTTTGGAATTTGGATTATATGTTATAAACAAATTTCATTATAGTTCTACTCTTACCTCCACTTGGGGGGGTGTTTTTGTTTTGTTTAAATTCAGTACCCCAATTCCTTCCATGGAACAAAAAAGGAACTTTCAAATGCCTTGGAAAGCATTTCCACTGATATAGTTTCTCCATGTTGCNGGAAGACCTGCCAGCATCCTTTGAACAGCATAAGGAGCATCAAGCAGCCCANGGCATGCAGAAGCTCTGAAATAAGCCGTAAATGCAGGAAAAACATTGGCTTTGAAACCAAGTGCTTCTGCCACTTGCTTTCAGTATTGCTGATTACCATGAAATTGCTATTCAAATAATGTGCTTTTGTTATGTTCATGTAGTCTTGGGGGAAGTAGTGAATCCAATTCCCAAGTGCAGATAACTGGTACTAGGGCAATCTCACTGAGGAAAAGGTAATCTCACTGCTGGGGTCCAGTGTTCCATCTAAAATATTTCAAAGTGATTTTCTGAGGAAGAATCTGCATGAGCTTTTGAGGGACTGTCGAGATAGCAAGCTTGACAGCATCTTGACACTAAGCAAGTATTTCAATATGCTGTGTGAGATCCCGAGTGAATTGACAAAGGTGGGTGAGTCATGTGAGTTAGTCACATTTTAGATTTTTAAAAATTCACTTGTCCTTTTAGAAACAAAACCCACATTAACTGAAGCTTCAGGATGTATTTCTGCTAGCTGGCACCAGCAATACTTTAATCACTTATTGCTCATGGACCATAACAACCAGATGTTCAGATTTTAAGGACATCCCACCCACTTCCCAAGCTCCCAGTATGATCCTAATTACCCGCTTGCAGCTACTTGTTTCTTTGCTCATGGCTGAAAACATTGTAAAACTGACATCAAGTACTGTGTGAATAAAATACGTTAGGAACAGCTTGTATTTAATAAGTAGCTAAGGACCAAAGTGGAAATTCCCCAGCCAATGTTGGGGAATCATTCTCTCTGATAAAGATGTCTTATGATAAATTAGNTGTGGTTTAATGGAAAGAAAGTTATGGGATTAGAACACTGATACTCAATCTCAAATTCANGCACTTGTTCAGTTTTCAACCTTGAGAAACTATTTATTTCTCAGCAGAATAAGGGTGCTCATATTTTCCTCCTGTCACTGCAGACTCAAGAGACAGCAGGGAATAGGAGCATGCAGCTGTGTTTAGTAAATACCCATAGTGAAATGTAAAATGAACAAAAGGATCATATATTTATATATTATTTTCCTTACTAAAGAGAAAAGAATATATTCAGAAGATGTTTGAGGCATAAAATAAAGTGGAAGTTTAATATCTAATCAAATAACATTATCAGCTAACTTGGGAGACATAGCTGACAGCCCAACGCAAAATGAAGATATGAGGCCCCCTATTCAAGAAATAGGAAGGTGGTGGTGTGTAGGGTTGGGGGTGGGGTTCCAATGACAAAGTGCTTGCCTAGCATGGACAAAGTCCTGGGTTTGATCCCCAAACTGCATAAATTGAGTGTGGTGGCACATGCCTAATCCCAACACCCAGAAGGTAGGGGCAGAAAGATCAATATTTAAAGGTCATCTTTGCTGCATAGTGAGTTTGAAGCCAGCCTAGACAGCGAGATCTTTATTTTGTAGTCTGTCTTCTTTTTTTCCCGAGGTCCCTTGTGGAGGCAGGCTTCTCTTGACTGACAGTGCTCAAATAACTATTGACAAATGCAGAATGCAGAGCCAAATGATTGCAGAATACACATTATTTTCAAGTTCTGAATTGTTGGCTACCACTTGTTGGTCTATAATGGAAATATTAACAAAGCTGAATTGACTAAAGTCACACAAAGTATTTCTCATCATAATGCAATTTGGCAAAAAGTCAAAAACAAAACAAGAAACGTGAAATCAGAATAAGTCTGAAGCTGAGTAGCACAAGTCACAATGTTCCATGAANCAAAGAAAAAAGCACAGGAGTTATAAAAAATAATAATTCCCTGAACAAATGAAATGTGGAGATATCATGCTAATGGAAATTTGTACATTTGTTCTTAGNAATGAAAAATGCCTGAAGTTCAACATTCTCACTTCAACGGTTAGAAAAATAACAAATGAAAGGCAAAGAGATGAGAACAAACTCAATAACAGAAGAATGCTGAAACTAGCCACATAAAACAAGTGATTGGAAATAGATAAATATGCACTGGAATAATAATAAAATTAATAAATCTCTGGTAAGTATGATGAATGAAAAAAATCAACAAGCCACAGACAATTCAATATTATAATAGAAGGCGACATGTTAGTATAAGCACTATGAAAGACAGGAAGTGATGTTAGAACCAAAGTTACTTTAATGTTTTTGAAACTCCATACAAATGGATTCTTCATGTAAAGGATACTTTACCAAAATTAGAACAGGATGTTTAAATTTCCTTAAAGAAAGAATTCATAATTTAAAATTTTGCACAAATTAAAATCCTATATATGACTTCATTGTAAATATACTAAAATTTTAAGAAAGTATAGTCAATCTTCTATACAAAAAACCAAAGAAAAAAACAAAAAAAGAAGAATCCTAAACCCATCATGTATATATTCCCATCCTGACAAAACCAGAGCAACAAAGAAAAATTATAGAACAATCTCTCACTCATGAAGATAGGAGACACTACTAAATAAACTTTTGTGAAACTGAATCCAACAATTAGTTTAAAATGTATCATCAGATACATTATGATCTATTTTCATATTATGAGGAGAAAAGAGGTTTTTAAAATTTGTTATTTGTGTGTGCATCTAAGTGTGTGTGTTTGTGCACGTGTGCATGTGTGTGATGTGTGTGTGTGTGTGTGTACAGGCATGTGCATGTCACCATAAGTGTATGTCTATTAGAAGACAGCTCAACAGAGTTGATTATCTCACTTGCTCACTGGTTGTTCTGCTGTTTCTGCTATGCATACTCTCCAGGCTAGCTGGCCCATGAGCTGTTAGGGTCTTCCATCTAGACCTCCCATTCACCATATGTGTTCAGATTACAGATACCAGCCCTGCNTCCAGCTTTTCTGCAGCTTCCAGGGATCCAACTCAGGTTGTCAGGGTCATGCAACAAGCATGTCCACCCACTGATCCATCTTGCCAACTCAAGTAGATAAAGCTATTTTAACATGTAAAAGTCAGATGATGAGTTAATAAGACAGAAGACCAAGGAAGAAAAGAATTTCAAAGGACAATTTGATGATGTGTGCCATAGTTATTTTANCAATAAAATACCATGACTAAAAGCAGCTTAAGGAAGAAAGGGTTTATTTTGGTTTATAGGTTCCAAAAAATAGAATCCATCATGATGGGGGGGGGTGGTTCATGGAAACAGGCAGAGGAAGCAGAGGGACAACATCAGGAAGCTGATTGGTCACATTTTCATCTGCAGACAGGAAATGGGGTGAAGTTATAAATCCTCCAAACTTGCTGACAGTAATGTACTTCCTCCAGCAGTACTCCAGTCTCCCAATGTCACATAATCTCTTCAAACAGTGCCCCTAACTAGGAACTAAGTATTCAAATACAGGAGCCTATCAGGGACACTTCTTGTTCAAACAGCACAGTGGGCTGCACAAATTCTAATGTGTTCCTATAGGTAACAACTAATTAAAAAAAGAAAAACTTCCAAANTGCTACTTGAAACTGAGTAGTAAGATGCTTTAAGTGAAGAATACAATATGAACATGATTACTCATACCTACAGTTACTGGCAACCACAAAACATCAAGAAATTCAAACAGCAAAAATGCAAGATTGGAAAGAAAGAAAAAATNTCATTATCTATAGATGATATAATTTTGCATATAGAAAGTCTGATAAAGTATCTCAATAAATTGCAGCCTTGATGAATATGTTAGCAAGTTTAAAAGATACTCTTAATATATAAAATTGATGTGTCTATACATTTGTAACAACTGATAAATAAATTATTTTAGTAGCTACTATTCCAAAAGTATTTTAAAAATCAATATTTAATAATAAATATGACAAAAGANGTACACTAATTTTAATAATCTGTAAATGTTGCATGATAATCTTGCTCAGGGNTGAAGCCCTTGCTAAGGCTTTNAAAACCCTAAATTCCATCCTCAGCAATGCAAAGAGAGGTTAAGGTGGGCAGTATGTTTTTAAGAGCATATAGAAGAGATAACTAGATGATGGCTATACTATGTCCATAATTTGGAAAATTCAGTGTTTTAAGGAGTTTCCATTCTGTATAAATTGATACACAGATAGAAAGCCATCCTAATTGGAAAACCTGTACATATATTGTAAGAAGATAAAAACAATGTAGGAGAAAGTTTTGTCTGGGTCCCNCCAGGACCCACGGTCCCACAGTCACTTATGAAATAATTACTCAGAGGCTTGTATTAATTATAACTGCTTGGCCATTAGCTCAAGCTTATTACTGACTAGCTCTTACACTTAAACTCAGCCCATTTCTATTAATCTATATGTTGCCACATGTTCCGTGGCTTTACCTATGTTCCATTACATGTTGCTCCTTGGGAAGCTGGCTGCCATCTCCTCACTCACTCTTCCTCTTTCCAGAATTCTCCTTGTCTGCTTATCCCACCTATACTTCCTGCCTGGCTACTGGTCAATCAGCATTTTATTTATCAACCAATCAGAGCAATACATATTCACAGTGTATAGAAAGACATCTCCATCATTTCCCCTTTTCTTTCTATTTAAAAGAAGGTTTTAACTTCAACATAGTAAAATTACATAAAACAAAATAGTTATCTAGCAAGAATTATAGTTACAATATCTAGTCTATTTTGTATTTGGCAAAATTAAAGAAAATATTCTATCTATCTTATATTTGTGAGTCTAAAGTTTTATATCTAATTTATCTTTTATCATAACCAAGGAAAATTATAACTATCTAGTCTTCAACTATATCAAAGACCCCAGAAGGATATAATATTACCTAAGTAAATAGGAAGAGCATTGTAAGCAACTTTCAAAAATCTAGAATGACAGAAACAGCTGGCTGCCTGGACAGTTACCCAAACTTCTTTTGCAATGTTGGGGCATCCATTATTTAGCCTATAGGCCTAGTGTCTCTCAATTGCTTTTCTCTGTGTCCTGTAGAATGTCTGGCAGTTTCTTCTGTGAAGCAAGAACCTGAAGGACCATCTTGTCTTGCATAGTTCAATGGTCACCTTCCTATGGGTCCTAAATGTCCAGTTTATATAACATACTGTCAGCAGTCCAGGCAAGAGCAGTTTCTTGCCCAAATGGCTGTTTTTGCCAAGAAGATAAATTCCATATGGAGTGTCATTGATGCCCATCTTTCTTTTTGAAGTAAATCAATGCTGCCAGGAGCAGACATGTCTCACTGTCCAGAAAGTCTAAGTTTTTCAAACATTTTAAATGCCATATTCTGTAGGTCTTTGAAGTGTTTGAAGATTACATATCTGAAATATATCTTTGTATACCTAAAAAACTTAACATGACTATAAGTTTGATTATCATAGAAGACTAATTATTAATCTGTATTTCTTAATTATCCATTACAATTTAAATGAGTTACATAAACATAATACCTTAAATGAGAGTAGAAATATACATACAGTATAACAAAATTAACTTTAAATTTGCATCAATAAATTAAAATCTATAGCAATGTAAAATATTTCAAAAAGTTGCTGTTTAAAAGTAGGTTCAACAATCCATCCTTTTATCCTATCCTATCTATATCCTATATTTCCATATCGTATCCTCTTTTATTCTTTTAGAAAGAGATTGACNATGACCAATAACAATTTGTAACCAAACCTAAACAAAGATAAACATCTATAATCCTTTTTTTGGGAATGTGGGCGTAGTTTTCTAGGCTACTTCCTGCTGATAAAGGGTGCTGTATTCTAATGGAGATCCTGAGAAAAATTCAAGATAATGTTCAAGTCCTGGGAAGACTGGCTATAATCTTTGTTGATAGGTACAATTTGTTAAGGTTCAGGAGGTCTGGCTTGATCAAATCTGATCCATCTTAATCTAGAACAAATCCATAACCTCTTGCTTTCTGTGAAAATAAAAGCAGAGCCTCCTTTCCAAAGCAACATTTCCTTAGATCCAAATTTTGAAGTCAAGATATCTTTATATATGTATTGGCTTAANGCATTAGCCTTTACAATCAAATGTCTCTCTGCAGTTAANAACTCAAAGACAATATAATCCAGACTCTCTGTGTAATATCCATGTTTATGTGGCTTATTTTTTATATTAGTTTTACTGTCTCTTTAAAAAATTTATTTTTTAAAACTATTTCTTTATATAACGTCATATATTCCTTTTCCTCTTTGTCCCAAGCCTACGTACATTTTTACACATAATGTAAACCATTTAAAGTCTTATTCCATCTGAATCTGCCTTATTGTGAGTCTATTGCTTTAAACTGCAGCATGTCTAGGACAGAAGTGGCAGCCTTGGCTGCTGACTCCATCCATCTCAGTTCAAATGACTCTGCCATTTCCCAATATGGTGGTGGTACATTTACTGCCAGCTCTGGGATCCATGCGCTCCATAGACTCTGGGAGGCAGTGGTTCTATGCCTCCATCCAGCAGTGCGTAGCCCAAAACCTTTTTTTTTGTACTAGCAAAAGCTAAACCCACAGCTTGGAGACATCTCTGTGTACTGTGGTGGGAATCTGCCATGCTGCAGGTCAAGCCCACAAGCC
>LZPO01118173.1:15267-27711 GCA_001675575.1 Neotoma lepida | reverse complement strand
TAGATAAGCATGCGCCTATGAGAGGGCCAGATAGGGAGGTAACAAACAGCATTCTTCCATGGTTTCTGGTTCCAGTTCCTGCTAGAGTTACTTCTCTGACTTTCCTCAGTGTATAACCTACAAGCTGGTAGAAGCCCTTCTATCCCCTAAATTGTTTTTGGTCANAGTGTTTTGTCACTGCAACAGGAAGGGAACTAGAATAGTACTGTCCTGGCTAGTTCTGTTGTCACCTTGACCCACCTGGGAAGAGCAGACCTCAATTGACAAATTGCCTCCATCATATTGACTTGTGGGCATGTCTGTGGAACATTTTCATGCTTGCTAATTGATCTTGGAGGGCCCAGCCCACTGTGGGTGGTACCAGGCTCAGGCAGGTGGGCTGAGCAAGCTAGTAAGCAGCATTCCTCTGTGGGTTTTGCTTCAATTTCTGCCTCCAGGTTTCTCCTTTAGGGTCCTGTCTTGTCTTCCCTTAATGACAGACTGTAACCTATAAACCAAATAAATCCCTTCCTCTCCCCAGTTGGTTTCTGTCAGTGTTTTATCACAGCAACAAAAAAACCAATAAGAAGGAACACTTATGAAGTAAGTCTTACAAAACCTTTAGCACACGGCAGGGAATAGTGTTGTCAATCTCAGTTGCCGTTGTTATTGCCACTGTGCTTTTCTTTTCTTTTCTAATCATTGTCACTACTCTGTGACTCATGCCACCTAGCCCACTGCACAGGTTTGTGTTTAGGAATACTGAGATATTAGTAAATAAAAGACCACTCCTATTAATTATATGGAAATGGGAGACACTTTTATTAATTAGGTGTGTCTTTAGCTCCAAGATACTAAAAGACTGTAAGATTCAGATGCTCGGGCAGTCTGCTGTGAGACTATGTCTCCTAGGAATGTCAGAAGCTACACCCATAAAGACTCACTAGCATAATTGCCTAAACATGAACTGAAAAAGGACAACACCAATAGACATGCCACAGTGGAAAGTGGAAAGCCCAGGAAGATTCAACCCCACACAAAGAACTACAGGCAACTAGGGAATGCTGGGAGTGAGAGAAACAGTCTTCTCCAGGGAAGAACACACTAATTCATTATCCAATATCAAATGACCATCCCTTTAAAGACATACATATGACTAACATTATACAGACTGAGCAGGTTTTATTTAGAATATATATGTATATATTCATACATATATGCACATAACACCAATTCATGAAAAAGAGGCCATGAATTTGAAAGGTAGCAAGGAGATATATGGGAGGGTTTAGAGGGGAGAAAGGGAAGGGGAAAATGATGCAATTAAATTATATTAATTCTATTATATAATAATAATCTCAAAAAGATAAAAGAAAGAAAACTGAAAACCAATATTGATTGGGTTGCTTGATATTGTAAACCACACAAAACGCCAGGCCGGGGCTGTTGGAGCAATGGTATGGTATTTTGTGGTTTGAGGGCTGCATCTCTGGGAGCCCTTCCTTCTCTTGCTTTGATGCTAACTAGTTTGCAGCAATCATCAGTTCTCTAGGCATTCTGTGTGTTTTTCTAAGCAGGAAAATGGAGAAGGCATCCCCCTGTGATAATTCACCCTTTTATTCTGGAAAGAAATTATTCCTCAACAGCATTTATCCTGTGTCTTATTGTAGAGAAGCTTATCATCGAATCCACCTTAGCTATGAGAGACAGCAGGAAGCCGTATGTTTTACTTATACTTTTCAGTCAAGAAATTCAAGAAAGAATCTTTTAGGGCATACATTTTGAATGTATTAACCAACATTTTCTGACACACTATTATAATTAAAATGGTCAGGTATCAAAATTCCACTTTATATTTTCATAGCTTACTTGGGTTTTGTGTCTAGAATAACATGAGTTAAAGTTTCTATAACTCCAATGCAGTGTCAAATTTTTAAAATTTATTTTTGTGAGCTCTGTCAAATAAATTAACTAGAATATTGGATGAATTATAATTTTTATACACTTTATTATAAAGAAAAATGTCAGTTAAATGAATTTATAGATATTTTTATGAAAGAAATTTAGTAACTATATTGTTGTAAGTAATTGTGGCCACCCACTGTGATCTCTTCCTCATGGACTGTCTATGAGATTCTGCACTCAGCTTAGTGGTNTTAAACATTATAAAACCCTAATTGAGAGATTTAGTGATGTATGCTTCGGGCCTGGAAACATAGTGTGCTATGTACAGATATACACATTTGAAGTGGGAGATGTCCCAGAAAATCAGCCATACTTGGCTAACCATACTTACTAGAATACAAATGATCCAAAAGTGTATTTGGGGCAGGATTCACTTAACAAAATTTGTGCATTGGCTTCTTAACCCCTCATCCATCAAGACGAACTCATATGAATTAAAAACTAAAATTAATGTGAACTGTGATAATCACTTCATGGTGATGGTTGATCAAAGGTTCATGCAGAGTCATCTGTATTTGCTGATACTCTGTCACAGACAATAGGTCACTAAAGTTGTGTGTGTGTGTGTGTGTGTGTGTTGTCTATCCCCAACTAGTCCATACTCTCTGATTTCTCTCTTCTCTTTCCATAGTACATTCTTGACTGATGGTGCCGAACTTTTACCATTTTGAGTGTCTTTTGCTATTCAAAATCTCACAATATGCAACTCAAGGCTAGCTTAATATAGAAAGAGCAAATAGAAAAGTGGTAAGGTCCCGGGATAGTCTGTCTGGGAAAAGCAAACTAGTATTCTGCTTCCCCGCACCCACACCTCATTTGTTAATTCTCCTGTGTATCCTTTCACCAGAAAACAGGACTGACACAGGCATTTTCCATTTATAAGTAGTAGCGTTCCACTTTACTTTTGTAGTAAGAGGGGACATTGAGGTGATTAGCTATTCACAAATAAATAGCCCAAGATAGGATTTATTGCTAAAAATTCAAATCAATGTATGAATACTTCCTTTTATTCCTTCAGTATGTATATTTCTATCAGGACCTCAAAAAAGTGTTCTCTACTAAATGTGATTTTTTTTTTACAATGTGTTATTTGCCTCTGACCACATGTGCTGCTGGCACTAGGGACATAAAATCATCAATTTTAAGTGAATATTAAAAAAACAATATTTAGATAACTAATATTCTTTCTTTGTCTCAGATGAAAATTATTCAAGAAGAGTCTGGGATTTAGGTGCATCTCATACTTTGATAATTCAACCACCAAACTTAGGACTTGGAGAAGACCCTAAGTGATGGAATTGAACTTGTACATGTGTAAATCAGTCCAAGACTTAGGAGAAGAGAACTGTTGGTTTGTTTTTGCATGATAATAGAGGCAATAATTCATTAAGCATGAACTTGGTTGAGTCACTATTGTTCTATTTCTTACTAACCTAGAGCGTTTGTATTTTGTTCCCATTCCAAAAGTCTATTAGAAAACGCAAGTGGGAATCTTTCTTGAAAGTAGAATTTATCAAAGTCACTTTTGGTAGGCCTGGGTTTCTGCAGTGCTTTGGGTAATTGCCTTCTTTAATAGTCCTCATTATTTTCCCTGCTACTAGTGTTTCTTTAAATGGATCATAAAAATTTTAGATTTATTTATTTTAAGTTATGTATGTGTGTGTGTGTGTGTGTGTGTGTACAAGTGTGAGTGAAGATGCTCTAGGTGGCTAGAGACAGTAGATCCCTCTGGAGCTTGAGTTACAGGTGGTTGTGAGCAGCTTGACAGGCGTGCTAGGAACTGAACTTGGATCCTCTTCAAGAGCCAAACATGCTTTTAACTACTGAGTCATCTCTTTAGCCCCTGAATCATACAGGATTGTGCAAATTAATAAAGATGACTTTCTCTTGGCAGTCTACATATTATTCTTTTATACCTCAGTGAGTTAAATACCTGGAAAATTCAATCTAATAAGTTCCGCTATTTTGGCCTGTTTCTCAGAAACTATTCCATCCATCCAATGCTCTGATTGTCTGTAAGAATGTTAATTTTATATGGAGCCTCNAAGGCACAGTTGTCAGGAGAATTTGCTTGCTTTTCTCTGTCATTGTTGGCCTAATTGGAAATATTAAATTCAAAAGCAGCAAGAAAGTATGATAACAATTTTGGAACACATTGGAACACTGGAATTTGAAATGTTTTAATTGAGGAGGACACATCAGAGTTCTAAGATGATGCATATATCAAGCCTCTTCCATGGGATATAACTAAAGATAGGATCAGAGATGTTTTTCAAATGGNTATTTTACAGGTAATTGGGAATGTGTGATGGCAATGGAACAAGGAGACATCTAAAAATGGTCACATGAAATCATTTCAGAAAGGAGCATGTCTTCCTATCCCACCCACCACATATTCTCTGTATTTATGTTTCATAATGTTGCTATGATTCTTCCAAGGCTGGGTAGGATTTCCACTGTTGTGACAAAATGTCTGAGAAAGNCAACTGAAAAGTTTCAGGCTCTGGCTATTACTNTTTTGGGCCATGGTGAGACAGTACATCATGTGGGAGTGTGTGGCAGGGGATGCCTCCTTCCAGCTGGGAAAGGTAAAGAGACAGGAAGAGTTAGGATTCCCCCAACACATGGTCTCTGGTCTAAGAGTGGCTATGTTTCAATCCTATCACTGTGGAAGCCTGAGAAAATAAATGATGGTCTAAGATTTAATTTCCTTATCTGTTGAACAAAGATAACGATAGTAGTAGTTAGCTCAATGGATTTCTCTGAGATTAAATGAAATTATACAGAGCACTAATATTGAGTTAACATTAACTACTGTTATTTTTCTCACTTTTTATTGCTAGTTGATACTCTAGAAGTCATACATTTCCTCTAAGTATGGCTTTAACTATACCCTATAAATGTAGCTNNTCCATTGCTCCTTGGGTCTAAATAGTTTCCTAATTTTCATTACTGTGTCAGGTTTGATTTGGTATATCCATGTGCTTTTATGCTGCTAAACTCGGAGTGGGTGCTATATTTTCATATTGAGGAAATGTGTTCATATACATATTTATAGTTTTCCCCACCTGTGAAATATGAGCAGAGATATAATACAGGTATCATAATATAAATTGCACAGTATTCATCAAGAACACTTTAAGCCAAATACACAGTCAGTTTTATAAATGTTTCAATGTTAGCTCAAAAGAAATGTGTATACTTTAATTTTTAGAGCTCCACATANGTTAACTAGATAATTGTAACAATGTTGCTTTGTTATTTATATCTTAAACATCCTTATTACTTCATCTTTTTCTTTAGCTTGTGTGGTACTTAACATATGTCACAATAACTGTGAATTTACAATACTTCTAATGTAATTCAGAGAGATTTTTAGCATTATTCTGTTAAATATAGGCTTGATTGTTTAAGCTTCAGATATCCTGTTCATTTTTCATATTGCATATTGACTCTGACTATTCAACTGTGCACTTAACCTTGAGGATCCATTTATCAGACCCTAGAGCAGCATTAGCGTCATATTTGTTAGCATTTGCTATGCTGTGATAGTTTGATTACATTGATTGCTCTGATAAATAACTATGAGGATATTCCTGGACTTGGGCAGGACTCTNTGGGCCCCCTCTTGAAAGATGNGATCCATTCCACCACCCTTCAAATGTAAGTTGCTCTTGTGACTTGTTTTGGCCAATTTAGTGAACAGAAATGACAGTGTGCCTCTTTAAGAATAGACCTGGAGAGGCATTCTATGTGTCTTTTCTCACTTAGCNTNTTATAACAGTTCAGGCCAGCCTCCTGGAAGATGAGAAATCTGTGGCCAAGTTGCAAACTCCTCCCTGCCAGCCAAAGGCTAGCATGCCAATCAAACTATCCTAGACCAANCACCCTGACAACATCATCAACAGGTGCACGAGGGAGCCCGGTGAGCTGATCACGAGCAAAATCAGTAGAAGTTCCTATCTAACCTGAAACTCATGATACTTANATTTTATACCACTAAATTTGGGGGTACATCATTATTAACAGTAGCTAGTTGATACAAACAATGATATTCTCTAGCCTTCCAGTGGTCCTTTTAAAATCAATGGTAATATATTTACAATCTGCCATATTACGGTTGGAGTTGTCATCACTCACATCTGCTACCATTTTTAGTGTGTTTCAAATGTAATAATTAGATTTTGAAAGTCCAGCCTGTGAGTTTCTCTGGTGTGTGGGCTTTCATTGTGATCAATGATGTATGGGTATATATATGTATCAGCTTTTACNGTATTTGTTTTCCGTTTTCATTGATATTATTATTTCTCTGTCCTTGAATTATATATTAGATTGGCAAAATTTTTTTATCTTTCTTTTGCTAGTTTCAAAGGAATACTTTCCAACTTTCTTAGTAATTATAGTCAAATATTTACTCGAAGTTTTATGGCATACTTAATTACCTCAGCAATTGTTGTTACCTGTCCTTTACTCTCCCTTTCCATAATGTCTTTCTCTCTGGAAAGCTAACTTTGGTGTTCTTCTGTAAAGGATGAGGAGTGGCAGANTCTCAGGTTTTTTTCATCTGAAGATCAATGTGTTTTGACCTTACTCATGAGCAATAGATCAGGTGGGCATAGAATTCATGGTGGCAAATATTTTCTGCTACTATTTCAGACACACTATTTTCTATCTCTTGTTTGTAGCCAGANGTGTCTACAGGGCTTGTACTGGATGATCCCACATAGGCATTTTGGTTTATTTAGTTGCCTTTCAGATTTCATTTTTTTTACAACTTTACAAGGAATATCTGTTAATCTAAATATATTTTATCTATGTTTCTCAGGACTCAGGTATCTTGAATTGAGATTTTTTTTTCTTTAAATCTGGAATACCTCAGGCTGTTTCCATTTTTGAATATTTTCATTATTGCATTTCCTTTAAATAATCTCTATCAGTGCATTTGCCTTCTTGGCTCCTTCCCCTAACTTTTATCTTCCCTTTCATATTTTTCATGATGTTTATTAAAAATGAACTTAGAGTATTCTTTCCATTGTACGCANACACAATCTCCAGTAAGATATGTTCATACATTCACATAGAAGAACACTCTGATCACATCCCCCTCTCCTCTTTTTAGTCCTGTTGCTATTCTTGATAATTTCCCACCATTTATGCTCTTATTCATTAATTGACTCTTGTCTGTGTCTCATCTTTCATTCATACCATCTCTTGAGGGCTCAATGACTGTAGGTTTAATTCTACAACCTTCATTTCTTTTCTGAATGTACTTCTCCTGTTGCCTGTTTACTTCTTTACTTGAGTTTCTTTTCCTCTCTCTGACACTTTAGACTTGTCTTACAGTGAGATCCCATTGCTGTCTGACGTGCTCTTAATGCTGGTGTCCTCAGATCAACCTTAAGAAGATTCATACACGTGTGTTATTTGGGAGGCAAGGGAAACTCGGAAATAGTGTAGGAGGCATGCTTCAGACTCATCACCCGTCCCTCCCTTGTGCAGGAGTGAGGGCCGTGGGATGTTCCAGTCTTTGGATGAGGGCTGTTCTGGAGGAGTTAGATCCTTGTAACTGTGGAGCCTGCTGTAGGCAAAGCTTCTGCTGCTGCTTCAGAAGAAGCCCTCAGGCAAAGATACAGACACCTGCCTTTGAGAGGTGACAGTGAACATAAAAGGGTAAAATCTGAGGCCTAAGGTGTACTAGGAGCACAATCGATATACTAGCAAGTTTTGTTGCTTGCTCTCGTGTTTCATAAGATTTAACTCTGATTTCATCTTCCATGGTGGTGGTAGTGGCGGTAGTGATGGTGGTNTGGCANCGGCAGCAGTGGTGATGTGTGTGTTCAAAACTACTGGAGTTAACAAAATATCAACCTATGGTCATTTTACTTTTTCTGAGGCCTTGTGGTTCAAGCACAATTTAAAAAGTTCATTTCTCACTTGGAGGAAATCCTGATCTATGAAGGCAGTGTGACTTCAGACTGGGATTGGATCTGCACACGTTCTGGCTTGCACTTTCTTCTTCCTCGAGACTGTGGGCAAGCTTCTTCATGATATGCCTTGAGAGGTGGAGTATTTTCTCTCTCTTCTCCTTTTCTCTGAGCCTGTGGCTCTGAGAGTCTGACTTTATGTTCAATTTCAGTTCTAAGTCCTAACATCACATATGCTCAAGGTCTTGACACCTGTTTTTAAGTGTGTTTGAAGGCCTAAGTCCATCCCCAAGGCTGCTGCAGAGTCTGTTCCTGTACTTGTGATTTGAGTGTTCAGTTTCCCTGTTTCTGTCACCTGGGACTTGTTACCTTTCAAATTTAGATACATGGTAAACCTTTGGTGTGTTTTCCCATTATTTCTAGATGTTGGTAGCAGAATGGTTTCAGCTTCACATCTGCTATTTCTTTCTGGAATGACCATATAGATTTTTTTTTTTACCTAAGGGTTATTTAAAAATAATGTAAATGTTTATGTTTTTAGTAATGTGCTTTGTTGTTCAAGTAAAAGCAAACCTGGGAGTCTAGACAGTTCTGCATCTTAATGGGGAATCTTCTACTAATGAGCTGTGGGTTAAACAAGATGTTTATACTTTGTGTGTCTGTTGAGAGGATGTGCTCACCACAGCTGTGGAGGCAGGGGGAGATGTTGGCTGACTTCTACCCCTCTCCAGCTTACTTTATTATGATGAAATCTCTTACCAGTGCTCAACATTTTGGATAGGCCATCTGACAAGCAAGCTCCCTGGATCTACCTATTTCTGCCATCACTCTGTCAAAACTGTGGTTATAGATGTATGAACTGGCTTTTATGTGGGGGCTGGGCCTCTGAACTCAGATACTCATTGCTGGCACAGCAATCACTTTCCCCACTGTGCCATCCCCCTTGCCTCTTGTTTACTGTTTTTATGACTCAATCATAACAGATAATCATAATCACATAGACAATAGAACAGACATTTGATTAAAATTCCCTTACAAGATTAAATTTTATCAACTAGTTTATAATTGAGTGCTCAATGCTGACACAACCAACTCAAGACAGCTCATGTAATTAATAATTAAGCAGGTCTAGCGTCTTCACTAAATTGTTAGTAGTCCATGGGAAAGACAGGACNGTGTTTTATATCTCTGTGTACCCAGAGAATGGATGAACTTCTAGCAAAGCATGCTGGACATTTTAGAAGTGTTCCACAGAATAATCCTGGTGATGCAGAATCACTGTTTCATTATGCTTTCTTCCTGTTGCTTTCTCATTATAACTAAAAGCACTGTTTCTCTTTTTTCTTACCAAGCACGCTGTTGGAAAATATGTCCTCTTTCTTTTATTGCTCCCTTTTCCTCCCACAAACGTTTTGAAGTAATCAGGTAGCATCTCTCTTGGCTGCCAAACTCTTCTTCAATTTCATTTTTAACCCTGGGCTCTTTCTTATTCTAAACTCTAGTTTCTCATACTTAATCTATTTTGTGCCTTCTGTTAGTCCTATACTAAAAATCTTAGCATTGTTTGTAGTCCTATTTCTTCTAATTCTCTGTTTTCTGCTTAAGTTGTACCATCTATTGCCAGAGCTTCAGGTACTACTTAAATGCTGGTAATTTTTACAATTGAAACAAGGTGTTATTGCATGGAATTTGTTGATTTTTGTCAGTCTGCTTCCCATCCTAAATATAAGACTCAGGAATTTCTCAAGTTCGTACAAAAGTAGACAAAAGAACATATATAGAGAAAAGCATTGAAGTCTGTAGATAATCTTTGAGATAACATTAGATGATGAGAGTCTCCACAAAGCCTAGACAACAAGTNGAAAATTTCAGAGATACAGCTGAAAGTTTTGTTCACTTCAAGAGAAGTTTAAGGGTTCCATGCCCTTGCCATTCTTAAAGGCTATATAATATTCTGCTGTTTCGATATCTCAATTAATTTATNCATTNACCTGTACAAGGACACCTGAGTGTTCTTAATTAGAAGTGATTGTAAGTAGAGCTGTCATGAACATTCACTACTAAGTCATTGTGTGGACATATTGTTTCATGTCTCTTGAGTAAAACCAAGAAATAGAACGGACAGACCTTAAAGTAAATCTCTATTTAAGAAAATGCCAAGGTGCTTTTCAAAGCTATGCGTTTTTGCATTCCCACCAGTTGTGCAGATGACTTCTAGTCCTACTGCATCTGTGGTAGGATTGCCATGGTAAATATGATCAATTTTACTACTTCAATAGGTATTTCCTGACTTTGATTTGTATTTATACAATGACTAATAACACAAGCATCTTTTTGTGTGCTTTTTCATGTACATCTTCTATGGCAGAGTATCTATTCATTTTTCTTCAGTTTAACATTAGGTTTCTGGTTTCTTCAGTTTTGAGGCCTAAGACCTGTCTCCATGTATGTTTGATGCAGGCAAAAGGCATGGCAGGATAGCTCAGTTCGTGGTGGCAGCAGCAGGTAGTGCAGACTATTTTCACAGCAGTAGCCAGTTGGCAGAGTGGCAGGATCTAGGCCAATATAAACTCCAAAGTCTGCCCCCAAAGGACCTACTTCCACTGTGGAGGCGCANCCCTTAACCATTCCATAGCTTGTGTAAATAACACTTCCCTAACAAAGATCAGGAGTAGCGAGAGAATGATTCACATTCAGACCAGAACACTATTAAAATAATACTAGAATCATCTATGAAATTTAAAAAAGCTGTAGGAGCAGTGTGACTTCTAAAAACCCAGAAAATCAAGTACATGAAAATGGCAACAGAAAAGCATTGAATCACATCAGTGTAAGAAAAGGCAGATTCAAGAGTACCCTGAATTACCAGGAACAAAGGAGATGGATAAATAGAAGACAAATTCTGCCTCTTATGAAGACAAAGACCTTTACACTAAACAGTATAGATGATAGCCTTTGTTATAAAATCAGAAAATAGCATATAAGGCCNGAATTCCTGTCATTCGATGTTTGTTTCTTTACCTTGATAACATTACCAGGCGTACTGGTGCCAACAAAGATGACATTTTAATTATTAAGATCACTTCAGTGGTCAATAATTTGACATTTTGAGATGAGATAGAAAACTTAGAGGAATGACTGAGAGAAATGACTCCACAGATGTCTAAGTAGTGAGAGAATAAGGACAGCAATCACACGAGAGAGTTTTACAGTGTCTTATGGAGAGGATGCTGTTCCCTGCATAATGGTGGCATTGGGATCAGCATAATAGGTTGTTTTGGGCAAGACTGGAAGAAAGGTTTTCAATGAAAAGAGACCTACAATAATGCCTTGTTGATTTTACTTGTTCTCATCACAATTCAACCATCTGAGTAGAAAGTAAGTAAGCTGTAAGAATGCTTGGCCCTAACAAAGGTTAGGAGTAGGAAGAAGTTACTGTTNAAAGTGTATGACTGAAGGAAAAAAAATAACGTTACCAGGAAGAAAACAGATGGAGAGATAGAAGCCAAGCAGTGGTGTCTGTGGGAGGATAAAGAGATGGTTAGAAGGGGGGGGCAGATGATTCAAACAATCTTTTAAAGGTTTGCTCCCTCTTTTTGGAAAATTTAAAAATATTTTCAGCAAACAATATTGCTCCTCTCCCGGTTCTGTTTTCCTCAGTCTTCCTTTCTCCACTGTTTTCTGTTCTTTGTTTTGTATGCTAGCCTTACAGGAGGAGTTCTGCCTAACCAGACTCGAGGGCAACTGCCAGCTCTGCCAATCAACTGTCAAAACTAGGGCTAGAGACCAAAAAAAGAGCAGCATAAGCCAAAGAATGGGGGGAAAAAGACAGAGATGCTGTGTGGGAGTGCATTGTGGGTGCAGCCGGTGACGGGGGTGGCGGGAGGAACTTGCTAGGCTGGGAAAATACATTCTACCCATTTCTCCTGAGTCACTTCAGCTAGATTTTTTTTTTCTTCATCTCTGTGGGAAATCAAGAGCAAAAGCTTGGCTTATCAGTAGTTTCCCTGAGCCAGGATTCAGAAAACTGAAGGGACATCCTGTATCAAGCTTTGAAATACTGACCTCAACAGAATCCCCACCCTGAAGACCAAACAGAAAAGAATTTGGTATAGATAGGCAGCCTTGGGCAGGCAAGAGGAAAAATGTGGGGTTAAAAAGAGCACTTCAAAGACTAGATAGAGCAGTGGACCTCTTTCTCGGATGCACGAGAATATGGAGGACCTTATGAACTCCAGCCATTTCCTCTTGTTTGGATTCAACTGAGAAAGATCATTAGGTATGTGTTTCTGCCAAACACAGTAAGGACTGGTCTGGCCTGGGGCCCAAAGTCAGACCTTGAGCTCAGTGTTCTGTCCAACTTGTGCCTTGTCTAACCCAGAACATGCTTGCTTGCTATGCTTTTTCCAGAGGCAGCAAAACCACAAGGACAACTGCAATCAGCATTAGGGATACAGGGAAGACTTTGGCTAGCACTATGTAAGCCTGAGTATTTTAGCTCCATAGAGTGAGCCATTTAGGTCATAACTTTAGCTGAGATCTGATGCCTTCTTTGACATGAATTTATGAAAAAAAA
>LZPO01118173.1:0-10052 GCA_001675575.1 Neotoma lepida | reverse complement strand
TCCTCTCCTTGTGCAGACTGGTCCTGTGAGTGAAAAGGAGAAGTAAGGAGGGACAGCCTGCTGGGAAGCAACTTCCGTGAGTAGGTTCCAAAGAGACATTCAACGTAGTAGACCAGATGCCCAAAAGTAGTCTCCTAGAGCCTGAAGTGGGGCTAAAAAGAGAAGGGGATATGAGAGAACAAAGCGAAAGAGGAGGAAATAAAGGACAATAGAGATAAAAGTAATTTTGTATAGACCTGGGCTGGGATCAGTCATTCTTAAACTTAGTAGATATTTCCTCTGCTTTGTCAACATAAATGGGAGGCACCATGAGAACAGCCCACTCCAGAAAGCTCTTCCTGATTTCATTTCTCATGAATGCCTTTCACTTCTAAATGTCTACATTGCCTGTAACTTGTACCCATCACACGGAGCCCAGGCTTTTTAATTTTATTTTTAACTGTATGTAGAGAAGTGTGATAATATGTATGTATAGGTAGAGATGGAATCTTTGAAAGAAGGCTTTTTCATTTTTGTTTATGACTCCGCTGCTGCTCAGAGGACCAAGAATAACGATGGATCTGAGGATCAGAGGCTGGGCCTTTCCTCTGCTCTCCAGCCTCCATCATTATCTGCAAAATCAGAAGATTGTACTGGATGAGATCTTGAATGTCCTCTTGCCCATCATACTGTGTGAGTCCCTGGTAAATTGTAAGCTATAGCCTCTCCCCAGTGAACGACAACTTTGTGACAAGTCACAACCCCTTGGAATCCGTGATAATTTTAGCCTGCAGGTGTTGCTGTGGTATAGGAAGAATTAAGAGATGGCAAGGAACACATACAATAATGGGGATAAAAAGATNTTCTCAAAGATTCTGTTTACAGCACACATAGGAAGACAGATTTCCCTTGCTCCGGCATCTCTCTGTGAAAGGACTGAGGTCGGTTTCCCAAACAGGGCAAAAAGCAGAGGGTGTGTGTTCTGGACAGCTGGCCCTCCCTATCTGAAAGGACGTCCTGTTTACATTTGGCACCAGAGACTAATGATTGCACTGCCTGACTGCCCAGAGAATAGGATGGAACGCAAAATGAATTTTCACACAAGTTTAAAAAATAACACTCGGCTGACCCTGTCATCATACCACCTGGGACTGGTTTACCAAAGAGAATGCTACTAAGAAGGGTGAGGGCATGGTGTTCCAGGAATGCAATTTGTAGTAGTGGGGAGGATTTTCTCCATCCTTTCCTCTCACCTTCTTTTTTATTCTCCCTACCTTTCCCCCCTTTTTCCTCTTTTCTTTTTTCCAACAAAAAGAAAAAGAGGTGGGAGTTTGGCTGACAGCCAGATTCATTTCATAAAATGGCTTGTGTAGGTAACCGTAGACTGCACAGTCTAATATTATTATAGCTAAGCATTCAGGAAGTAGAAAATTAGCACAGCAAGTATATTTTAGGGCCAGAAAAGTTCATTCCCTTTTTAAAGCAGTATTTTAGCTTTAAAAGGGGGTGTGAGAGATGGTGGGGAGCCAGAACTAAGAAGCAAAGGGAACGAGAAGCAGGGCAAAAGCTTCCCTAGACACCTAACTACTGGGGCAGCTTTGTAGTGCAGTGAGAGTTGGTCTGTCTGTTCCCTGAAAATCTTTGTTAAGCAACAACGCCACTCTAAGGACTTCTTAGAAGATTTTGCTCTTTCTAACAACTCACCTCTCTGACTCCCTGAACTGGTTTATAGTTAGTACTAAACACTGTCACATTTTAGTGCTGGCTACCACTCTGCTGTAAATTCTTTCTGGCATAAAATTGATAGGGAGCATGTGTGCGTGCACGTGTGTGAACACCTGTGTGTGTATGTTGTCTTTGTATACACACAGAGAGAAAAAGTGTGCTGTAAGTGTATTGTCTGGGTGTACATAGATACACACATACACACAGAGATAGAACATTTCAGAGGTATAATTCTGTCTTCTAATGAGATTATCAAGTTCCTTAAGGAAGGTCCCCACAGAATTCCATTTTTAGGCATTATGATTCTAACACAGAAATTAGTCAAGGAAGATTAAGGAGAAGAAAAAAACTAGTTTTCTGAGTTTGGGGCTTTCCCATTGAATTTGCACCCAATTTCATACTGTCTTTGTTTATTTTACATTGCATGTGCAAAAATCATGCCTAGAAATTGAATTGTATGTACTAGAAGATGGCAGAATTACTTGTGCAATGAGGGAAGCCACGATTAGCAACTGAATAGCCAAGTAAATGAAGACCAGGTACTCATAACCCACCATTTATCATAGGCTCGAAAGACAACTGCATTGATTTCAATCTATGTGTGAGAGAACATGCCTAGCAATCAGGTCAGCCCTATGAACGTTGCACTGTATTTATCTTTAGTCTCTAAACACTGTGTGTAATCAAGGAAGTGAGATGGAGTAATAAAAACCCATTATAGAGTTCTGAAAGCCCTCAATTTCATATTTACATCTTGGAACCAGCTCATTCTGACTTCATAACTCCTTAATTAAAGGCACAGTCGTTTTCTTTTCTGTAGGGCATTTTTTTTTACCCTCACAATACAAGCATACATTTGGTAACTAATACCAGCAATTAGCCTCATCTGCTATGTAAATGAGTGTAATTGCAATTAAATACTTTAGTAGGCCCAAAGGGAAAACATGCAATCATTACAAAGTAAGTAGGGAGAGCATGGTTAAGGGACATTTAGAAGTATTAGCAGAAGTGCTTTTCCCTGTGGTGTCAGGAGCCTTTTCTATGGTGAATTATTTCACTGCAAGCTATGGAACTTGACTTGCATTTTTTGTCCCATTTTCCCACAGGGGTGAAAGAAAATCATCCTTTTCAGCATTTCTAAAGGTTGATTGGTTTTAGCAAAAATCAGTTTAGAATGCAGGTTTCTCCACAGCATGGATCTAGAGCCTAAAAAAATAAGTTTCTGTTACATTTATTGTACAGCTTAGGAGACAACACTATACTATACTATATATATATTCATAAAACCATCGTGATTTGGCATCAGTATTTGCTCATTCATAGCTCATGTTGACTGGATGTAGCACACACAGAAGAGAAGAATGCTCTGCTATAGAGTCAAGTGGTACTGTTACTAGCTAATAGCACATAGATGTTTAGGATTCTGGAGCCAGGGTAGAGGCCTTTTGCCCTCACTAGCTACATGCACTTGGGCAAGTCAAGCACCTAATTTCCTTGTTGCTATAATGGGAAGTCATAGTGAACATCTCAGAGGGGTTCTGGAAGAATGAGTTTGGTTCATGCATGTGAAACACCTAGAATACAGCCTGACAAAGAATAAGTACTCAGTAAATGGACACCGGAAGACCTCAAGTCTGTCCATTCCTCCATGAAAATTTTCTATCTGGTCGAAGACAGAATTCAGTGCAGTACACTTGAGTGAAATTATTTTAGTCCTTCATAATTTTCCTGCAATTTAGCAAATTCTCTCGATGACATTAAAAGAAATTATTTCCCCACGTGTATATGTGGGGTGTGTGTGTGTGTGTGTATGTAGGTGAGCAGGCACAAGTGTACACATGCATGCAGAAGCCTGAAGGTCATATTGTGTGTCATCATTGACAGTTCTCCTTTCATTTTTTTTAAAGATTTTATTTATTATGTATACAGAAGAGGGCGCCAGATCTCATTACAGATGGTTGTGAGCCACTATGTGGTTGCTGGGAATTGAACTCAGGACCTCTGGAAGAGCAATCAGTGTGCTAAACCTCTGAGCCACCTCTCCAGCCCCTCCTTTCATTTATGGAAGCAGGGACTATCAATTCTGCACAGAACTTGCAGGTTAAGCTGTTCCAGCTAGCCGTCTTGTCCCAGGGATCCCCTGTCTCTATATTCTAAGTACTGGGGTTATAGGCAGCAGCCATGTTTGCCTAGCTTTAATGTGGGAACTCCTTCTGATTGTTCAGCAAAGCACTTTTTCCACTGAGCCACCTCTCCAATCAATTGTGCATGCCATAGATTTCTTTGATGATGTAATTCTCACAAAAGTTCCTGTCTTAGCCATTCATTCATCTACCCTAGGTGTGACTCATACTGTAAGCCACAGGCTTCTAAAAGCTGCTCTTATTTTACCAATGAACAGTAAATATNCAAAAAAGTTTTTCTTTATAATTGATTTCTATGTGTCTCAAAAGCAAATTTATGATCAATACATTTAGTAGTAATAGCTTTCATAAACACCCATTTATTCATAAAAAAGTAGGTTACTATGTATTTCTTGAAAACCTCATTAAATATTCTTATTGAACTGTATGCCAGTGAGTAATTCAGGTCTCTTTACCCAAAATGTGAATTTGAGTCTGTGTCCTGCACACTTCCTTTCAGTTTCAAATGCTAATCTTAATCTAAATAAGCTTTTCTTGTCCTNTTGGAAACGATAACCTGGTTAAAGGGTGGAAATACTACTTAGAAAACAAATGGTGCNTAATCTCATCAAAACAAATAGAGCAGCCTTCAGACCTCTCATTTCTGATGGTCCTGCTTTTTCTCTCATCCCATTGTCCCACATGTTCTCAGCAAACGCAGACATTTAAAGACATGATCACACATTTCCATCATCTNTTGGTTCTTTTCCAGCATTGAAGGGAAAGGCTTGGTTTAGACATCAAAAGTGGACAAAGTGTTTTGGTGACTGTCCTGAACAGTTTCTCCTAGCCCCTACTCACTGAACAGGGAATAATGGAACATCAGAGATAAAGAAAGTAAGAAAAGGCCATAAACATCTTTTGCTACTTTTCATAGAAGGGAAAAACCTAGAGTTCCCATCGTCTTTCTCTCTCTCTCTCTCTCTCTCTCTCTCTCTCTCTCTCTCTCTCTGCTCACTTAAGAGCTATGTGGAGCTTCAAAGGCTGTGCACTGTCCATCCTACTGAGCTAAGTATGTTATCAGAGAAAAGACTGCCAGATGTTTAGCAATTAAACTTTGTGCAGAACATAGCTTTAATGGAAAACAGAAGGGCGTTCTGTTTCCCTCCCACTGTGCTATCTATCTTAGAGACTTTCAGGAGCCCACTCTCCTTACCCTCTGAAAAAAGCATACTTTCGAAAGTCCTATAATTTGACCCAATTTGATATAATATGAATCTGTGTATATGTAGGAAATACGTAACTGTACTTTCTTGGGGGTGAAGTGTATAAAGCCTGCACTTTTCTAGAGTTAAGACCACCATAGAAAGCAATTAATCAAACACAAATAGGAACTTTTGGTATTAAAACTACCTGCAAAGGAATCAAATCCTATTTTCTCTGTTTATATCTATTGAGCTTTCATGGGAACTTAAATTTGATATCATTTTTTAAAAAGACATGGTAACATTAATAAGCTAAGGGTTATAGGAAATGATTTCTTTTTAAAAGGTGAGACTTAGTTCTTTTTCATTAAGATGCCTTCACACACACACACACACATACACACACACACACACACACACACACACACATGCGCGCGCACACGTGGGCACACACACAAAAGAAATATAGATAATTTTTTAATCAAATTTAAGGTGAAATGGCTTTAATAGAGAATGGGCCACTGTGACAGTGAAGGAGATACTGCCTCCCTACACCAAGATATTACCTGAAATAAGCAAAATATAAAAGCTTTCTCATAGCTTCAGAGAGTGGAAAATGTTTAACTTATTCAAACATGTATGTTATTCAAGGTAAGACATACTTTTTTAAAAAAAGAGTTTGTCTCAAACCCAAACATCAAGTTTTGATTTTTTGTTTGTTTTTTGCTTTTTGTATTTTTTTAAACAAATTTATAGTAACCCTAAGATATCTGGTTGTAGAGCAATTGTGCATAGATATGTGTAATACTATTTGATTTAAAGTCTACCTCTTAGAAAATGCTAAACTTTCTGACCCTCACTTAATAAGAGAACTACAATAACAAAAAATTAACACAAATTTAAATATAGCAACTTACATATTTTCCCTTTATTCTTATTTTCTAGAATATAACATTGAGATCTAGTAAAGCTATAAATAAATTTCTCAATGTAATTGCAGAATGGTTTGTTGAGCAAATGTTGCACTATTTAAGACACAGTTCTCAGCTTCATCTGAGGTCCCCGGTTGCTCATACTCTGCCTGTCTTATTTTCTCTAGAATTCCCAGTGTTGAACAATCACAAGACACAAGTCAATGGACCCTGGATTTGATGCTCCATGTACCCAGGATTGATTGAGAGATGGAATTTGGAAAAGGAAATTGTTCAGAAGGTAATGAAAATATATTTGCTTGAAGTCTGACTAGAAATCAAAGTGAGAAAATTCTCAGGCCCATTTTTCTAGTTCTCTGGTCCTGGCAGATCATTCAGCCTGTGTTGGGACCTACTTGGCATCCAATTTGTCCCTTGATGAGCAAGTTTGGGCTCTGGAGGGTANGGTTGCCATCCAGATTGACTTAGTCCAATCTTCACTATTATAACAATGCTCGTCCTTGCTTCAAGTATCTCTAAAGGCCATTAAGGAAGATTTAATCCCAACCAAAGACATCTTTTATTTTCAGTCAGGAGAAAGACAGTGTTTTAAGACAAATGAAGTTTTTGACGTGGTCTCCCTTGTTTGCCAAGTTCATGGCCATGTTCTCAATTGAACAAGAAACACTAGATTGGGTGAGTAGGTAATACCTATTTTAGATGCTCAAAGGAGGCTGTAGCTTTGGGGATTATTTTCAATATTAGATATTACCTTTGAACCATTATTTTCAAATATTATACTTATTTTTCTTAGATTAAAAGTATGGCAAATTGCTGACAACGTCATAATTTTAAATAGCCATATTGACTTAAAAGGGAAGATTGGAAATGTGTATGTTTTATTTTAAGGAAATATATATTCATAATGTATTTTTGGAGCTGGTGGTATAGTTCAGTCATANAGTGCTTGCCATAACAAGCATGAAGGACCTAAGTGGAATTTTTAGTATCATAAATAAATACAAATGTATCTGTATTTTATTTTATTTTTAAACATAAATAAATCTAAGATGATATGAAAATTAGCTGGGAGCATAGCTTAGCAGTAAAAAAAAGCTTCAGAAATGTATCTTAGATATGTTATTTTATTGAGATCAACAGTTTCCATGTCTGAAATTCTGATTTAATTCATGACTGTTGTTGGGTTACTTCTTGTTTATAGCACAGAGACCAAGACAAATCATAGAAGAATCAATGTAAATGTCATGACAATCTGTAAAGCATTTTGCCTGCTNACCACACCTGTAGGATTATAAATAGCAAATTTTCTGGGTCTGCTTTTTTTTTGAGGGGCTATAACTGAAAGTTTAATTTGTGTTCACCAAGAAGCTAAAAGTAAACCCAGCCAGAATTGAGAATTTAATCAGGGAATCAGTCTCTTTGTGGTGGATTACAATGTCTGCCTCCCAAAGGAGTTTTGAGTACAGACTCATCACTAGTATTAGCAAAGAAAATCAGAAAATTAAAGGGATCTTTCCTATTGATAGGCAGTATGCTTAGCTGGTTCGCTTGGAATTTACAAAGATCTATATGCCCCTGTCTTTCAGATGCTATGATTAAAAGTATGTACCATCACATCTGGCCCTTTTTATTTAAATTTTTTATTGTATTTATGTATGTGTCTGGTTTCACCTGTGTATATGTGTGTGAGTGTATGCAGAATCGAAGAGAGGGTGTCAGATCCCTTGGCACTTGAGATGCCAAATACATATTCTGGAATCTGAACTCTGTGCTTCATGATTGAGCAGCAAGTGCCCTTAACCACTGAGTCATCCTCTGGCCCCTAGAATGACATTCTTACTTCAAACCACATAGGAAAAGNTATTCATCATTAAAGGCAGGTGGCTGTAGTGGTATATTTATAGAGATGGACACAGAGCATACTTTTTGTNTACAGGAAATCACTCAAGGTGATTTTTAATCATGTCTGAACTAAACAAGAGTTAAAGGTTAAACTCAAAAATCCCTATAAACATTTTATTCATTCCATCCTCAATATTCTACCATCATTTAGCAGTCAAGAAGTTGTCATTTGAATCCTGTTGAGGGCCCTGTACACATAAGGGAGTCACAGAATTGGTCATTAATCTCCATGACTCTGGAGACCTTGCCTGATGTTTGTGAAAAGCTGTTACTGGTTCAGGAATGTAGCACGTGCTTAGCATTTCTGTTCAGTGAAAGAGCGGGGAAAAGAATGTAAAGCTCTCTCCGTGGAGTTTGCCCCCACCAAGTCTATATCTTATTAATGCATTCGTAGACTGTTTACAGTTTACGAAATCCACTGACCTATAGCCCTAGTATTAGTAGTTTCAAACCTAGTTTCTTTTAGAACTACCTGAGAAGGGTATCTCGTGTGTGTGTGTGTGTGTGTGTGTGTGTGTGTGTGTGTGTGTGTGTGTGTGTGTGTGTGTGTGTGTGTGTGTGTTCAACCTGTTTCCTAAGGAATGGAGTCTTGGGACGTTGGTTGACTTTGCATGGGATTCTGGCACCCGATCTATACTAACAGATGATACTATAGAGTCGATAACAGATTCCTAAACTTTGTAATCACACTGGATTGGAAGCCTGGTATTAGTCATTTCTAGCTCTATAAATGTAAGATTCACTACCCCAAGCCACATTTTTCTTGTCATAAAATACAAAGACTAATAGTAACTTTCCCAATGGGACCGTTGAACAGATCAAAGGAGTTAGTGGTTGGAAATTTCATATACAAGAGCTTTCACTGAGTAAGTACCTAATAAACCTTCTTGGTCACTGCTAGTCACTTAGCCTTTGGCTTATTTTAGTATTAGATCTAAAACAAATGAACAACTACTGAAACTTCATCCTTTCATCCCTTCAACCCTGTCCAGAACCAAGTAGATATTTGGCAAGGCTGGGACAGGGCAGTGTGTGGCATTTCCGATCCACATTGGACTTCCTTGTAGGATGGACACTGTTGTTTCAGGATTTCCAGCCAGGCTCAGCCGGGAAAACAGAAGTTAAAGGTATCTGGAAATGATAAGATTGGAAAGTACATGAAACTGTTGATTTGNATCTAGTTTCCAAGGTCATCAAAGGTTCAGAAGTTGAGAAGAGGGTGATAGTCAGTGGGTGAAAACGTAACGTTTTTATCCACAAAGGAAAATTTTTGCTGTTGAGTGATACGTTTTTACTAAAGGTAAATGGTCCACAAGTCAGATAATGCAAAATTCGTGATAAACTACAATATCAGTCTCTAAGATAAACAAAATAAACAGCTGTAACAGATGAAGTTTATCAGAGTGTGATGGGAAGGTCAGGCTGACAAATTGAGAGACTGGTGGGGGGGTTAAGCTGGCTGGTGACTGTTATGTAACCAACATTGGTGCTAAATTTACACTCCAGCAGCCTTCTCTGGAGGTATGCTGGTGGAGAGTTGACGGGGCAGATTGAAAACAATGGTCTTTTTTTCATAATGTGATTTAATTTTAGTTCAGGTATATATGAAGATGCTCAGCCAACAGTGTTCTTTTTTGCATTCCTGGTTTTTTTTTTTTGAACAGAGACTATCCTTAGCCCCATGAACACCCCCACTTTTCAGTCAAACTACTACATCCCAGTCTAGTATTTGCTGGCCTCCCTGGAAGTGGAATTGTCTGGGCCTTTCCCCTGCAGAAGCCAAACATAAACACCAGGGCATTAAAATGGAAACAGGATCTTGGTTCTCACTGTTTCACCAGGCTCTTTAGCTCTGACCTCTGACCCTCATTAAGAACCATGGAAGGTCTGGGCATCTGGGGTGTGTAGCTCACTGTGGGAATTTTTTTTCTTGCTATGATTGTTGTTTTCCTCCTCCTGGGTTATTTTGGTTTAACCTGGGGCTATGATGTAAAATAAGCTACCTTCAAGAGCTTTCCCTGGCCTTGTTTGGGGATGGGGTTAGGAAATGGGATTTGAGTACTGGTGCTGGCAACTCCAAGAGTTCATTTTCAAATTGTCACCTAAAACTCACATCAGACAATGAAAGGGCCCCCTTTTAAAAAAAAATGTTGGCATTGAGCACAGGAAATTCTCTACCCCCCACC
>LZPO01118172.1:0-27743 GCA_001675575.1 Neotoma lepida | reverse complement strand
TCCCTTTCCCAACCCCCGCCACCACCACCACCACACACAAGAAGACAAGGCCTCCCATGAGGAGGCGCATCCAGGAGAGGCAAGTCCAAGCCCCTCCCCATGCCTCAAGGCTGTGAGAGGTGTCCCATCACAGGTAGTGGGCTCCAAAAAGCCCACTCATGCACCAGGGATGGATTCTGATCCCACCGCCAGGGGTCCCCCCCACCAGCAGCTCAAGCTACACAACTGTCTTGCCATGCATAGGGCCCAGCCCAGCCCCATGTGGGCTCCAAAACTGTTGATCCAACTTTCAAGAGTTCCCACTAGTTTGGTTTGGTTGTCTGCAGGTTTCCCCATCATGATCTTGATGCACTTGCTCTTAGAATCCCTCTTCTCTCTCCCCAACTGCACTCCTGGAGCTCTGCCTGGTGCCTGGCTGTGGATTTATGCATCTGCTTTCATCAATCACTGGAGAAAAGCTCTGTGATGACAGTTAGAGTATTCACTGATCTGATCACTGGGGCAAGCCAGTTCAGTTCAAGCACCCTCTCCACTATTTCTAGTAGTCCAAGTTGGGGTCATTGCTGGGGATTCCTGAGAACTTCTGTACGACCTGGTTTCTCTCTATCCCCATGATGTCTCCCTCTATCATGGTATCTATTTCACTTCTTTCCCACTCCATCCCTGTGCCAGCTCAACCATCCTGTTCCCTTATGTTTTCTTCCTCCATCCCCTACCCTCCATTGCCCACCACTCATCCCCAGTTTACTCTTGGAGATCTCATGTGTTTCCCCTCCCCAGGGTGATCCATGCATCCCTCTTTGGGTCTTCCTTGTTAGCTAGCTTCTCTGGAGTTGTATACTGTAGCCTAGTTATCCTTTGCTTTACGTCTAGTATCCACTTATAAGTGAGTATATACCATGTTTGTCCTTCTGAGTCTGGGTTACCTCACTCAGGATATTTTCTAGTTCCATCCATTTGCCTGCAAATTTCATGATGTCATTGTTTTTCTGTGTTGAGTAGTACTCCATTGTGTATATGTACCACATTTTCTTAATCCGTTCTTCAGTTGAGGGGCATCAAGGTCNTTTCCAGGTTCTGGCTATTACAAATAATGCTGCTATGAACATAGTTGAGCATGTATCTTTGCGGTATGAATGAGTGTTCCTTGGGTATATACCCAAGAGTGGTATCACTGGGTCTTGTGGGGTAGATTGATTCCCAATTTTCTGAGAAGTCACCATACTGATTTCCAAAGTGGCTGTACAAGTTTGCACTCCCACCAGTAGTGGAGGAGTGTTCCCCCTGCTCCACATCCTCTCCAACATAAGCTGTCTTCAGTGCTTTTTGATCTTAGCCATTCTGACTGGTATAAAGTGGTATCTCAGAGTTGTTTTGATTTACATTTCCCTGATGACTAAGGATGTTGAGCAATTCCTTTAAATGTCTTTCGGCCATTTTGAGATTCTTCCTTTGAGAATTGTGTTTAGCTTTGTAGCCCATTTTTTAATTGGATTATTCGTTATTTTGATGCCTAGTTTCTTGAGTTCTTTATATATTTTGGAGATCAGACCTCTGTCAGATATAAGGTTGGTGAAGATCTTTTCCCATTCTGTAGGCTGTTGTTTGTGTTATTTACTGTGTCCTTTGCCTTAAACAGAAGCTTCTCAGTTTTAGGAGGTCCCATTTATTAATTGTTGCTCTCAGTGTCTGTGCTACTGGTAGTATATTTAGGAAGTGGTCTTCTGTGCCAATGCGTTCAAGACTACTTCCTACTTTCTCTTCTATCAGGTTCAGTGTAGCTGGATTTCTGTTGAGATCTTTGATCCACTTGGACTTGAGTTTTGTGCGTGGCAATAGATGTTGGCATCCAATTATGCCAGCACCAGTTTTTGAAGGTGCTTTCTTTTTTCCATTGTACAATTTTGGCTTCTTTGTCAAAAATCAGGTGTTCATAGGTGTGTGGGTTAATGTCAGGGTCTTCAGTTCGATTCCATCGGTCCACGTGTCTGTTTTTATGCCAATACCAAGCTGTTTTTATTACTATACCTCTATAGTAGAGATTGAGGTCAGGGATCGTGGTGCCTCCCAAGGTGGCTTTATTGTATAGGATTTTTTTAGCTATCCTGGATTGTTTTTCCAAATGAAGTTGAGTATTGTTCTTTCCATTTGTGTTGGGATTTTGATGGGGATTGTATTGAATCTGTAGATTGCTTTGGGTAAGATTGCCATTTTTACTATGTTAATCCTACCTATCTGTGAGCATGGGAGATTTTTCCATGT
Organism: Neotoma lepida; assembly: GCA_001675575.1. Taxonomy (NCBI): domain Eukaryota; kingdom Metazoa; phylum Chordata; class Mammalia; order Rodentia; family Cricetidae; genus Neotoma; species Neotoma lepida. The sequence goes on along the minus strand of LZPO01118172.1, from coordinate 25,481 downwards.
TTTGTTATCTTCTTCAATTTCTTTCTTCATATACTGAAAGTTCTTGTCATACAGGTCTTTCACTTGCTTAGTTAGAATTACCCCAAGGTATTTTAAATTATTTGTAAAGGGTGATGTTTCTCTGATTTTTTTCTCAGCCCATTTATCATTTATATATAGGAGGTCTACTGATTTTTTTTTAGTTAATCTTATATCCTGCCACATTACTGAAGGGGTTTATCACCTGTAGGAATTCCTTGGTAGAATTTTTGGGGCCACTTATGTATACTATCATATCATCTGCAAATAATGAAAGTTTGACTTCTTCCTTTCCAATTTCTATCCCCTTGATCTCCTTTTGTTGTCTTATTGCTCTAGCTAGAACTTCAAGTACTATATTGAATAAATATGGGGAGAGTGGACAGCCTTGTCTTGTTCCTGATTTTAGTGGAATCGCTTTGAGTTTCTCTCCATTTAATTTGATGGTGGCTGTTGGCTTGCTGCAAACTGCCTTTATTATGTTTAGGTTTGTTCCTTGTATTCCTGAGCTCTCCAAGACCTTTATCATGAAGGGGTGCTGGATTTTGTCAAAGGCTTTTTCAGCATCTAATGAAATGATCATGTGGTTTTTTTCTTTCAGTTTATTTATATGGTTATTACATTGACAGATTTTCATATGTTGAACCATCCTTGCATCTCTGGGATAAAACCTACTTGATCATGGTGGATAATTTTTTTTGATGTGTTCTTGGATTTGGTTTGCCAATATTTTATTGAGTATTTTTGCATCAAAGTTTATAAGGGAGATTGGTCTGTAATTCTCTTTCTTTATTGCATCTTTGTGTGGTTTGGGTATTAGGATAACTGTAGCCTCATAAAAAGAGTTTAGTAATGTTCCTTCTGTTTCTTTTGTGTGGAACAATTTGAAGAGTATTGGAATTAGCTCTTCTTTGAAAAATCTGGTAGAATTCTGTGTTGAAACCATCTGGTCCTGGGCTTTTTTGGGTTGGGAGACATTTAATAACTGTTTCTATTTCCTTAGGGGTTATTGGTCTATTTAAATTGTTTATCTGGTCTTGATTTAACTTTGGTATGTGGTACCTATCCAGAAAATTGTCCATTTCTTTCAGATTTTCCAATTTTGTGGAGTACATGTTTTTGAAGTATGACTTGATGATTCTCTGGATTTCCTCATTGTCTGTTGTTATTTTTCCCTTTTCATTTCTGATTTTATTAATGTGGATCCTCTCTCTCTGCCTTTTGGTTAGTTTGGCTAAGGACTTGTCTATCTTGTTGATTTTCTCAAAGAACCAACTCTTTGTTTCATTGATTTTTTTTTTGTATTCTCTTTGTTTCTATTTTATTGATTTCAGCTCTCAATTTTATTATTTCCTGGTGTCTATTCCTCCTAGGTGAGTTTGCTTCTTTTTGTTCTAGAGCTTTCAGATGTGCTGTTAAGTCACTAGTGTGAGATTTCTACAACTTCTTTAAGTGGGCATTTATTGCTCTGAATTTTCCTCTTAGCACTGCTTTCATAGTGTCCCATAAGTTTAGGTATGTTGTACTTTCATTTTCATTGAATTCTAGGAAGTCATTAATTTCTTTCTTTATTTCTTCCTTGACCTATTGGTGATTCAGTTGAGCATTATTCAGTTTCCATGAGATTGTAGGCTTTCTGTAATTTTTGTTGTTGTTGAAATCTAACTTTAAGCCATGGTGGTCTGACAGAATACAGGAGGTTATTCCAATTTTATGTATCTGTTCAGATTTGTTTTGTGACAGAGTATGTGGTCAATTTTAGAGAAGATTCTATGGGGTGCTGAGAAGAAAGTACATTCTTTTTTGTTAGGGTGGAATATTCTGTAGATATTGATTAAGTCCATTTGATTCATAACATCTGTTAGGTCCCTTATTTCTCTGTTAAGTTTCAATCTGGGAGACCTGTCCATTGGTGAGAGTGGGGTGTTGAAATCTCCCACTCTTAATGTGTGGNGTTTGATGTGTGATTTAAGCTTTAGTAATGTTTCTTTTACAAATATGGGTGCCCTTGTATTTGNGGCATAAATGCTCAGAGTTGAAACTTTGTCTTGGTGAATCTTTCCTGTGATAACTATGTAATGTCCTTCTTGATCTCCTTTGATTGATTTCAGTTTGAAGTCTATTTTGTTAGATATTAGGATAGCTACACCAGCTTGCTTCTTAAGTCCATTTGATTGGAAAGTCTTTTCCCAGCCTTTTACTCTGAGGTAGTGTCTGTCTTTGAAGTTGAGGTGTGTTTCTTGTATGCAGTGAAAGGATGGGTCCTAATTTCATATCCATTCTGTTAGCCTGTGTCTTTTTATAAGTGAGTTGAGTCCATTGATATTAAGGGATATTAATGACCAGTGATATCTTTTGGTGGTAGTATGTATGTATTTCCCTTCTTTGGGATTTACTGCTGTGGGGTTATCTATTGCCTGTGTTTTTGTGGGTGTATCTGACTTCTTTAGGGTAGAATTTTTCTTCTGGTGCTGTCTGTAAGGCTGGATTTTTGGATAAGTATTGTTTAAATCTGGTTTTGTCTTGGAATGTCTTGTTCACTCCGTCTATGTTGATTGAGAGTTTTGCTGGGTATATTAGTCTAGGCTGGCATCTATGGTCTCTTAGTGTCTGCTATTACATTTGTCCAGGACCTTCTGGCTTTCAAAGTCTCCATTGAGAAGTCAGGTGTTATTCTGATGGGTCTGCCTTTATAAGTCACTTGGCCTTTTTCCTTTGCTGCTCTTAATATTCTTTCTTTCTTCTGTATGTTTAGTGGTTTAATTATTGTGTGGCAAGGAGACTTCTTTTGGGGGTCTAGTCTATTTAGTGTTCTATAAGCTTCTTGTATCTTCATAGGTATTTCCTTCTGTAAGTTGGGAAAATTTTCTTTCATGATTTTGTTGAATATATTTTCTGTGCCTGTGAGTTGGTATTTTCTCCTTCTTCTATCCCTATTATTCTTAGGTTTGGCCTTTTCATGGTGTCCCAGATTTCCTGGACATTTTGTGTTATGACTTTTTTGNCTTTGGTGTTTTCTTTGACTGANNANTCTATTTCCTCTNTTGTATCCTCTACACCAGAGATTCTTTGTTCCATCTTTTGTATTCTGTTGGTTATGCTTGCATCTGTATTTCTTGTTTGTTTACTCAGATTTTCTATTTCCAGTATTCCCTCTGTTTGTATCTTCTTCATTGTTTCTATTTCCCTTTTTAGGTCTTGAACTGCTTCCTTCATGTTTAATTAATTGCTTTTTCATGGCTTTCTTTAAGGGATTTATTGATTTCTTCCAATTTTTTGTTTGTCTTTTCCTCAATTTCTTTATTGATTTCTTCTAATTTTTTGTTTTTTCTTCAATTTCTTTAAGGGATTTTTTTCATTTCCTCTTTAAGGGAATTTTTCATTTCCTCTTTAAAGGCCTCTAGCATCTTTATGAACTTATTTTTAAGGTCACTTTCTTCTGCTTCTTCTACATTGTGTTGTTCAGGTCTTGCTGTTGTAGAAGGGCTAGATTCTGGTGATGTCATATTGTTCTTTATGTTGTTGTATATGTTTTTGCACTCTTCCTCCAATAGGTGCAAAAGGTGCCTGTGTCTGAGTGAGCTGCTGTTGGTCCAGCCTGTGCTTGCTGTGTCTGTGTCTCAAGGGGACACTCTGGGTCCAAGCTTAGTTCTTGGTCTAATTGGAGCTGGCAGATTCTGTATCTCAGGGAGCTGCTCTTGGTCCAATCCCAGCTGGCTGGTTCTGTGTCTCAGGGAGCTGCTCTTGGTCTTATCATGGATCTTGGTCCAGTCAGAGCTGGGGGATTCTTTGTCTCAGGAAACCTCTCTTGGTCCAATGAAAGCTGGCAGATTCTGTGTCTCAGGAAGCCACTCTTGGTCCAATGAGTGCTGGCGGATTTTGGGTCTCAGGAAGCCACTGGGGTCACAGGGGAATGGGTAGTGGGGTAAAGCGTGGGTCTTATAGATTGCAGGGTCCGATGAGGGCTTTTGGTGGGTGAGCCTGCCCGCAGGAGTTTTCCCTGCTGGCCAGCAACTGGAGCAGAGATAGGTGGGAGTTCCTGGAGACTGGTTATGTCCCAGGACCTAGGTCCTAGAGGCAGGACTCTCTGGGTCAGAGAAGAGTTACTCACCTCTTGGTCCAATGACAGCTGGCAGATTTCAAGTCTCAAGAAGCCACTGGGGTCGCAGGGGGATGGGTAGTGGGGTGGGGCGCGGGTCTTGTAGATTTCAGGGTCTGATGGGGGATTTTGGTGGGTGAGCCTGCCCCCAGGAGTTTTCCCTGCTGGCTGGCAACTGGGGCGGAGATGGGTGGGCGTTCCTGGGGACTGCAATTTGCTTTTTCTTAAAATCAGAATAATACTACATCATGTAAATGTACCATATTTTCAGTACCCTTTTGAATGTAATTGCCCCCATAAACTCATAGGGAATGGCACTATTATGAGGTGTGGCTTTGTTGGAGTGGGTATGGCCTTGTTGGAGGAAGTGTGTAACTGTGGAAGTGAGCTTTGAGGTCTCATACATGCTCAAGCCATGCCCAGTGTCTCAGTTCACTTCCTATTGCCTGTGTCACAAGATGTAGAAGTCTCAGCTCCTTCTCCAGCACCCTGTCTGCCTGTATACCACCATGTCCTGCCATGATGATAATGGACCAAACCTCTGAAACTATAAGCTTAAATGTTTTCATTTACAAGAGTTGTCGTGGTCATAGTGTCTCTTCACAGAAATACAAACCCTAACTAAGACACCATTAATCAGTTGATGGATATCTGGGCTGTTTCCATTTCCTAGATCTTGAGAATAAAACAGCAATGAACATGGAAGTAGTATCTCTGTGGTAATATATAGAAGATGAACTTCTACACTGATTTCTACAATTGTCATACCAGTTTACATTCCCACCAGCAGCATTTAAGTATTCCCGTTTTTCCCATGTCACACTAGCATATATTGTCAATTGTTTATTTGATCATGGTCATTATGATTGGGGTAAGATGAAATCTCAAATTAGTTTTAATTTGTATTTTCCAGATGACTAAAGATGTGAATATTTTTAAAAATATGCCCACTGGTACAGTAGTGGAACAAATGTTACAGGAGTAACTAACCACTTTCTGATTGGATCCAAAGCCAAGTCCATGAGATGGAACCAATACCTGGCACTGTTTAAGGGTTCAAGAACATATACTAGATAGGGCATAGTCCCTAAGGGAGAACCAAAACTTTTTCTGCTAAATGGACATAGTATTAAAATGACTCGTAATGATTTATTGCTGTGGTGGTTTGAATGGGAATGGCTCCCATAGGCTCAAATATTTGAATACTTTGTCCCCAGTTGGTGGAACTGTTTAGAAAGGATTAGGAGGCATTTCTTGATGGAAGAGGTATGTTACTTGGGGGGTGGAGTGTAAGGTTTTAAAAGCCCACACAATCCCCAATTCTTTCTCTATTTCTTCCTATTATGAGTCATATGTGAGTGCTCAGCTACTAATCCAGCACCATGCTTGCCTGCCTCCCTACTGACATATTCCCATCCATGATGGCCATGGACTCTCACCTTCTGGAACCATGAACTCCAAATTAAATGCTTTCTTTTATAAGTTCCCTTGGTGATGGTGTTTTGTCACAGCAACAGAAAAGTAACTAAAACAGAAGTAGACTATTGATGACAGGTCTGACCATGTTGTTCTTTGGAGGAATATGAAAAACTTTGGGACTTTGGGCTAGGAAAGCATTTAAACAGTATAATGGAGCTTAAAGGCCATTCTAGTAGGAACTTGGAAGACAGTGGAGATCAATGTGGACTATGAAAGCCCAGCTCAAGAGGGTTCAGAGGGGAACAATATTAGCAGCTGGGATAGAGACCATTCTAGTGATATTTTGCAATGATTGTGGATGGTTTTTAACCTTATCTTAAGAATAATCTGCCTGACGCTAAATTGAAGTGTTGGGGACTAATTTTGTTGTTAGAGATTTCAAGATAGCCTAATATTGACTCTATAGTGTAGTTATTAGTAATTACACTCATCTAGGTCTATAATGAAAAAGAGGAAGTGGGGCAAAATAAATACAGAAGGTACAATTTGAGGAGAAAAAGAGCACCAAGGAGTTTTTAATGTTGGATGCAAGGTTTGTGCTAAAAGAGATGAGAAATGAAATAAAGGGAGTGGTGCCCTCAGGGTAAGACCCCACCCAGCTAATCCTGCAATTGGCAAGAAGGAAAGGCTAAGGAATTATCTGTTCCTGCAAAACTACAGAGGAAAGCTTATGCACATGTAATTCAAGATGGGGCCAGTCTCCAGCCCCAGCAGGCTGCAGAACTTGACAGCTTTGTCCATATGATTGTGGCTTTAGAGTCATGAAGCATACAAGAGTAAAGGGCTTGTGGAATCTTCCTCTGAGGTTAACAAAAGCTAACAAAAGCTACTGAGGCCAGAGATGTGGTAGGGGAGTCCTTGCATGGATGCCTGCAAGGCTATTGCATGAAGCTGTGAAAGTGAAGCTTGGATTGTGGTAAAGATCCCAAGATGTTGGAGATGCCAGAGCTGTAAGATACCTCCAAGGAAAGCTGCAAGCATGGAGTGGAACCAGCCCAAGAGAGAGAAATGTGTTGCAGTTAGCTAAGCTGGAAGGGCAGAGCCACCTAAGCCTTTTGACATCAGACATACAACTANCAGATTTGGAGTTTGCCTGGCTGGGTTTCAGTCTTGCCTTGTTCAATATTTCCTCACTATGCCCCTATTCCTCCCTTTTGAAATGGTGATATATAGTCTCTGCCATTGTATGTTGGAAGTATGTGATTTGCTTTTTGATTTTACAGGGGGTTACAATTAAGAAATTGCCTTGATTAACAGAAGAGACTTTGGATTTTGTAATTTTAAACACTCTTAAGACTGAAAATTTTGGGGAACTTGAAGTTGAACTAAGTACATTTTGACTTATGATATGGCCACAAGTCTATGGGGGCCAGGAAGTGGAATATGGTGATTTAAGGGAGAGTGGTCCCCATAGGCTCATATATTTAAATACTTGGTCCCCAGCTGGTAGAACTGTTTGGGAAGGATTAGGAGGTGGGATGGCTTCAAGGTTTCAAAAGCCCACACAATTCCCAGTTAGTGTTCTCTTTACTACTGCTTGAGGATCACTTGTAAGCTCTTCAGCTACTGCTTCAGTGCCATATCTGCCTGCCTGCTCTAACCATGACGTTCATGGTCTCTGACCCTCTGGAACCATGGGCCCAGAATTCTTTTCTAAGTTAATTTGGATATGGTTCCCTCAGGCATCAGAACAGTGCTCTAGGGATTCTCATCTCAGGATCAGTTATGTATGCACAGACAGAAATGAGATTGAGATAGACCTTTATCCTAGGAGCTTATAGGCATGGAAAAGGAGATATAATAAACTCTAAACATCACTAGTGTTAGCCTGCTGTGTTGACAAAACAGCTGTGCTGGAAGTACACATAAGACTTATGAAAAGAATATTTTGCTGCAAATCCAGAACCTATAAACACAGTTTTCTGAGATGTCTGATCTTTTGTGTTTAACTTCCTGTCTCATAACTCACATGGCTGTTGTCTTAGGAGTTCATCTACTGATAAATCTTTTCCTTAATCTTCATCATATAGCGTAATCCAGACTTCCCAGGTTTCTTCCCTGTTATCCTTTCACCTTTCTTTTTAGTTCATTTTATTATATTTATTTATTGGAGGGGGTTGTGCATGCCACAGCCTATACATGGAGGTCACAGGATAGCTTTTAGGAGTCAGTTCTCTCCTTTCACTGTGTGGACCCTGGGGGTCAAACTGGAGCCATCAGTCTTAGCATACACTTGTACCCACTGAGTCATCTCTCAGGCTTCATCTTCCTCTTGCCTTTCCCTATTGCCTCGCTCTCCTGTTTTTATTATTGTTTGGCTTTCAGAGTGTATTTTATACCATATTATGCTTTCTTCAATGGCCATAGTTAATTAAACTGTTCATTAAGAACATTTGACTTGAGAGCAACCGATCTATAAGCCAGCCAGCAATAGAGGATTTGTAATCCAGCACAAAATGCTAAACTGAGCCAGTTGAGAAGTTGTAAAACTTGAAGTTATTTTCTCTTGGGTATTTGAATTTGAAAGAAAATAAATGGTAACTTCTGGGATGGCCATTACAGGACTCTGTATGCTTCAGTTTAGAGGGACTATAGGAAATCTATTTAGGATGCACACATCACAAGTGGGGAGAGACTAGAACTCATTCATGAGAGAGAAGTGTGCTGGAAATGAAAGCACACCCATGGCCCTGTGCTCTTGAGGCCAGTTGTTCATTTTCTCCTGAATTCACCTGAGAGTTTCTGTTAGCCCTACTCTGCTCACTTGCAGAACCTTGAATGAGTTTGCCTCCCGGCCAAAAGAACCTGATACTTTTAAATATAAATACCAAAGAGTCTTTTAACCCTAGATTGGATTGAAAATGTTAGGTTGTGCCATAGAGCCTTCCTTACAAAGCCACAGTTGTTTTTTCAAAATCTCTCATTTAAAAGAAGCCTGGATGAATGTCCACTGTTGAAAGCAGGAATAAAGAGAGAAAGTCGGTCAAGGGAATATTTGAACATCCAGTGAGCACTATCCAACAAGCTAGGACTGGCTGGACTTCCATTTTCCTACTTACCAATCTCCAATCCCAATTTGGAAAATCTATAGAGAAATGACCTACATTAAGCTTGCTGTCCCTAAACCATAAGATAAACACATTCAAAAATGGCATGCCCTCAGGAAAATGACTTGCCTTCAGAATCAAAGATAAGAAAATATATGATAGATAGTTCAGTTCTTTAAACATGTGAGTTCTATAAGAACAGGTAGTGGTACTTGCCACTTCCTTTGTTCTTTAAGGATTCTTCATCCTTTTAGAATTAGGACTTAGTTTAGATCTCAAGAGCATTATTTTGTATTTATAAACAACTGAAAATTATGTACCCCCAGACTTTGCTGTCTAAAACTTGATCACAGTAGGCCATTGCATATCCAGCCATTTGAATAAAAAGCAAGTGTTTTCATGAAAACTTAATCATTTCACTAGTTACTTATCTGACACTAGTAGCTAATTGCCTAATTTGAAGATAAGGTTAGGATGTTTAAGGTCAGAGGATCACAGAGCAGTTACATATATATACCTCTCTTCCTTTCTTCATATTCCCAACCTCAAATCCTAGCAGCATATTCTGTCTCAAAACTTTAATCCTACAACTACAGCATGAAGCTCTTTTTGTAAGTTAATAATGTATTTATTATTAGAATTAGCTNTAATTTTAACAACTAGAAGATAGGNACCATATTTTATATGATGGTGCTTACTGAAAACAGTAAAATTTTATAGCATTTAACAAAAGGAATAAATAATTGGTTTGCACCATTTCAGGGAAGGCTTTTGTTTTTGTTTTTGTTACGGTTTTTGCTTTTTTTATAATTCTGCTCATCTCAAGGAAACTCTAGTGTCCATCTACTCTATAACAGGGTGTACTCAAGCAGTAGACCCAGGCTTTCAGGGTACTACACCATCTGTTACTCTTCTCTCACACTTGAAAAGTGAGGCACACTTCATGCAAGGAAGGGCAGTTGCTCACTGCTACTAGAAAGTACATTCATGCATGAGAAGAAAAAGTTACAATACAAGGTATTGGGTGCATGTGCTGTGATAAAAGCAGCAGTGTTAAGACTTTGGTTTAACCCTGTCTGCATTAAGGCATTCACTTTCCATGTGGGACTGTCACATAATAAAGTTATTTAATAACTAAAGGATCTATTATATTTTTGCCAAAGTATCATTTTATATAGGTAAAGAAACTAAAGTTTAAAAAACTGCATTCCTTCCCATCATCACATTAGCTGAACTGAGATTCATATTCTCTCCTCTCTGTGCCTTATTGCCTGCCTACTGTCACCAAAAAATAGCTTTTTCAACCTGTGGTTATTGAATTTCTTCTATTCTGAGATCTGTATGATTTTTGTCATCAAAAAATCTTTTACCACTTTGGAGAATATGAGAAATAAATATATTCTGTATCATATTATACAACAAAAGAAAAGAGGACAGTGTAATTTAAAGTGTGAGTATCTGAGGACCTTTGGTTGAGTATCTCATAAGCTAGAATTTATGGGGTGGTGGTACTATATGTACTGCTATATTGTATATATATACTATAGTGTTGTAAACATTTACTGCTTTTTACTGCTTTAATAAAGTAAAAGCATTTCATTGGTATAATTTTAAAATTATAATAAGCCATGTGATTGCAGAGGGTTTGTTGTTACTGTGTTTTTATAGTTTGTGTGTGGGGAGACCATTGTTTGGTTGATTGGTTTTGGTTTATGCTTTTTGTAGTTGGGTGTGGGTTTTGGGTATGAGAGATGTCTGTGGCCATCTTTGTTGTTGTTGTTGTTTTAAACCTAACACACTAGGAATTAGATTCACTGGCACATCATTTGGTACAGTGAACCAAAATCACTTGTAACTCTTTGTATGTAGAAGACATAATGTTCAGGTGAAATGTAACAATTATATTCAGAAGAGGAAATGCAAAATTTCTGTGTATTGACTACCTTTTTAGGATAAATTTATCAAATAATTTCCTTCTCATAAGTTCAGATGTAGCTTTTCAAGTAGTTGGGACCCATGTTGCTTTCTACTGTGTCCACTATGTCATAGGCCTTCAGTAATGTTAGCAAAATACTATTCACCAGTCTGGAAGAAATTTAAGATATAACCCACTGTTAAATAATTGCATATTTATAGATACGAATAATTAATATATATAAAAGTACATTTTATTTTTATAAAACAAGTAACTGTCTCCAGTAGACCAAGTAAAATGAAATGTTTTAGAAGCTAATTAGCCATAGAGATTGATAATTAAATTAGCCATAGAGATTGATAATTACATTTCTTCATTTGATGTACTAAGGTATTTTGTTGATGTCTCAAAGGCTTTTTTGCAGAGATGGTTACAGTTGACAGCTGTTGAACCACTAATGAGATTAAAGTAAAGAAATTAGTTGCGTCAACTTTAATCTGCTGTTTAGCACTGCAAACCACCTGGGGTCTTCACCAGTGCCATCTTATTTAATTGTGAACTTTAAATTACATAATGGGATCCTATCTAAGATTATGTTTAAAGACTTTATAATAATAGGTGCCTTATATCAAATTAATATTACCAGTAAAAATAATGCTTTAGCACTAGAATTTAAAAATAATGTATTAATTTGGTACTCACCCTACATTTTTAATGCATTACTGTAACATTTCAACATATTTCCTAAGTTAGAGGTTAATTGGAGGAAATAGAGATGGGCTTATTAAGTCAGTGCTTTAAAATATATGTGATTTTCAACCTAAAATTAGCATATGTCTCTATGAAATCCTGAAATTGCCTATTGTGTTTGTGTCTAATTTATCCGTTTAAAACATTTTGAAATATCACATCTAGTTGAAAATTTCTTACTCCTTGCTCTGAGGAATCAATTATTTTAAAGTTAATTTTAATTTCATTGATGTTTTATCATGTATGTAGTGCAATATTAATGTTGATGCAGTGAAAGTTGACTAGTTAAAAGACAAGATTAGCATCTTGGAAAGACCCTTCTTGAATGGGTGTTTGGGTGCTTAAGTCATTCACTGCTGTCCACCTCATTCTTAACTCTCTCAGCATCTGAATGCTCAGGGTGATGGGAAAGGTGATGGGGGTTTATACTAGCTAAAACTCAGGCTGTCAGGCAAAGCCAGTGAGATGGCTTTGCCTGACAGCCTGAGTTTGATCCCTGAAACCCACATGGTAGAAAAACAGAAAAGACTCCCACCAGTTGTCCTCTGACCATACTTACATGGTGGCACATGTAAAATTAATAGGATTTTAGAAAGCAACTTAAAGAACAAAGCAGGACAAATGGTAGAAATTTTAACCTTTTATCCACAACTAATATTCTGAGACAACTGTCAAAATTATCAATTTCAGTAAAAAGCTATCAAAATGTATCACAAATCTAAATTCTCTGTTGTCAAAAATGCCAAAATGGAATAATTTCTTCCTGTTTAAATTTCAGCAATGTTCTTTCTCTAAATTTCTTGCTGGCGAAGACATCTTTATTATTATTATTATTATTATTATTATTATTATTAAATTTTCTATTCATTTTACATACCAACCACAGATCCCCCTCCCCTCCCTCCTCCTANCCCCCATTCCCACTTCCTCCAAGGCAAAGCCTCCCATGGGGAGTCAGCAGAGCCTGATACACTCAACTGAGGCAGGTCCAAGGCCCTCCCCCTGCACCAAGGCTGTGTAAAGTGTCTCACCATAGGCAGTGGGCTCTAAAATGCCCACTCATGTACCAGGGATGGATCCTGATCCCACTGTCAGGGGTCCCTTAAGCAGATCAAACTAGATCAAACTACACAACTGTCTTGCCTATGCAGGGGGCCTGGTCCAGTCCCATGGAGGCTCCACAGCATTTGGTCCACAGTTCATGAGTTCCCACTAATTTGATTTGTTTGTCTCTGTACATTTCCCCATCATGATTTTGGTGCCCCTTGCTCATAGAATCCCTCTTCACTCCCTTCGACTGGACTCCTGGAGCTCGGCCTGGTGCTTGGCTGTGGATCTCTGCATCTGGTTCAGTCAGTTACTGGATGAAGGCTCTATGATGACAGTTAGGGTATTCACCAATCTGATTACCGGGGTAGGCCAGCTCAGGCACCCTCTCCACTATTGCTAGTAGTTTAAGCTGGGGTCATCCTTGTGGATTNCTGGGAATTTCCCTAGCTCTTGGTTTCTCCCTATCCCCATGATGTCTCCCTCTATCATGGTTTCTATTTATTTGCTCTCCCACTCCATCCTTGTTCCAGCTTGATCATTCCATTCCCTTATGTTCTCATCCCCCATCCCCTACCCTCCATTGCCCCCCTCACCCCCAGTTTACTTATGGAGATCTCATCTAGTTCCCCTTCCCAGTGTGATCCATACATCCCTCTTAGGGTTCTCTTTGTTAGCTAGCTTCTCTGGAGCTNTGGGTTGTAGTCTTGTTATCCTTTGCTTTTCATCTAGTATCCACTTATGAGTGAGTACATACCATGTTTGTCCTTCTGAGTCTAGGTTACCTCGCTCAGGATGATATTTTCTAGTTCCATCCATTTGCTTGCAAATTTCATGATGTCATTGTTTTTCTCTGCTGAGTAGTACTCCATTGTGTATATGTACCACATTTTCTTTATCCATTCTTCACTTGAGGGGCATCTAGGTTGTTTCCAGGTTCTTACTATTACCAATTACACTGCTTTGAACATAGTTGATCAAGTGTCCTTATGGTATGATTAAGCCTTCCTTGGGTATATGCCCAAGAGTGGTGTTGCTGGATCTTGAGGTAGATTGATTCCCAATTTTCTGAGAAGTCACCATACTGATTTCCAAAGTGGCTATACAACATTGCACTCCCACCAACAGTGGAGGAGTGTTCCCCTTGCTCCACATCCTGTTCAACATAAGCTGTCCTCAGTGTTTTTTATCATAGCCATTCTGATAGGTGGAAGATGGTATCTGAGTGTCATTTTGATTTGCATTTCTCTAATGACTAAGGATGTTGAGTAATTCCTTAAATGTCTTTTGGCCATTTGAGATTCTTCCATTGAGAATTCTCTGTTTAGCTCTGTAGCCCATTTTTTTAATTGGATTGTTTATATTTTGATGTCTAGTTTCTTGAGTTCTTTATATATTTTGGAGATCAGCCCTCTGTCAGATGTGGGGTTGATGAAGATCTTTTCCCATTCTGTATGCTGTCGTTTTGTCTTATTGACCATCTCCTTTGCCTTACAAAAGCATCTCAGTTTCAGGAGGGCCCATTTATTAATTGTTGCTCTCAGTGTCTGTGCTACTGGTGTTGTATTTAGGAAGTGGTCTCCTGTGCCAATGCATTCAAGACTACTTCCTACTTTCTCTTCTATCAAGTTCAGTGTAGCTGGATTTATGTTAAGGTCTTTGATCCACTTGGATTTTGTGCGTGGAGATAGATATAGATCTATTTGCAATCTTCTACATGTTGACATCCAGTTATGCCAGCACCATTTGTTGAAGATGCTTTCTTTTTTTCATTGTACAGTTTTGGCTTCTTTGTCAAAAATCAAGTGTTCATAGGTGTGTCGATTAATATAAGGATCTTCAATTCAATTCCATTGGTCCACAAGGCATCTTATTTACTAGGTATCTGTAAAAGAAGAACTCTACAATGTTACTATTCATGAAAAACATCTTTTTAATTTTTTAAGTTAGCATAGAAAATAATGAAATTTTTGTGTCATTTGCATACATGCATATTTTATTCTTATTAATCTCTCTTTACCATTGCCTTACCCCCCATTCCCGCAATTGTTCCCCCTTTTGCTTTCATGTCATACATACTCTCTCTTTCTCCCTCTTCTCCTTTAAGATCTCTTCCTCTGTTATAATAATTCTTTTTCTTCTTTTGAGACCTAGACACTCATATACATATGCACACACAGGGACCCACACACACATGCACACATGAACACACACAAACACACACACACATCTAGAAACATGCAGATAGAAATGCAAGTCTAGAGTCTGCCTCTGAAAGAAAACATGAAGTATTTGCCTTTCTAAGTCTGGCTTGTTTCATTTAACATAATGATATCCACTTGTATCTATTTTCCTACAGCTGTCATGATTTCATTTTTCTTTATAGATACATAAAATTCCATTGTATACATGTGTCATATTTTCTTTTACTATTCGTCATTGATGGAACAATTCTGTTTCTTAGCTTTTGTAACTAGTGTAGCGGCAACATGCATATATAACTGTAGTATTGACTTACTCCTTCAGATATATGCCCAAGAATGATATAATGGAGTCATATAATGATTTGCTCTTAANTTTGTGAAAAACTTCCATGCTAATTTCCATAGTGGCTGTACCAGATTACACTCCTGTCAGCAGTGAAGAGGGTTCCTGTTTCCCTGTTCAGTAGCATCTATTGTCATTTATTTCCTGCTAATGGTTGTCCTGACTGGAATGAGAAGGAATCTCAAGGTAGTTTTAATTTATATTTCCTTGATGGCTAAGGATGTTGAACACTTTTTCAAATACTTATTGACCTTTGTATTTCTTCTTTTGAGAACTGTGTGTTCAGTTCATTAGTCCATTTAGTGAATTAATGATTTGATGTCTACTTTTTGCTGCCCTTTGTATATTCTAGATGTGAATCCTTTATCTGAGAAAAAAATTCCCAATCTGTAGACTGACTCTTCACTTTGGTGATGTAAAAACTTAATTTCATGAGATCCATTTGTCAATTTGTAGGATTATTTCAAGTGATAATGGAATCTTGTTTAGAATGTGCGTGTGTGTGTGTGTGTGTGTGTGTGTGTGTGTGTGTGTGTGTGTATGTGTGTGTGTATTCATGTGTTATGTGTGCAGGTACATATGCACAGGTGTGCACAGGCCAGACATCAACCTCTAGTGTCATTCCTCAGGTTTGTCCATCTTGTTTTTGAGAGGTTCTATCACTGGCTTAGGGCTTGCTGATTAAGGTAGTCTGCCTCTGCTTTCCCAGCTTTGGTATTACAAGTGGACACTACCATCGCCTTTCTTTTTAGGTGGGATCTAGGGATTGAATTTAGGTCCCCACATTTGTACAGCAAGCACTTAATGCTGAGCTCTGTACCTAGCCCCCTCTTTGCCTGTATCTTGAGGTGTTTTCCCCTAGCAGTTTCAGCATCTCAGGATTTGAAGTAAGGTCTTTGTTCCATCTTCAATTGATTGTTGTGCTGGTGATAAATATAGATCTAATTTCATTTTTCTCTATGTATATATCCAGTTTTCCAGCATTATTTTTTGGGCAGGGCTTTTTCCAGTATTCGTTTTTACACCTTTGTCAAATATTATGAGTCTATAACTCTCTTTGGATTTGTTTTGGGGCACTCTATAATGGGTGTTGTTTCGTTCCTCTGGAAATCCACTTTTCTGTCAATACCATGCTGTCTTTATCACTATGGCTCTGAAGTATAATTTGAAGTCAAATATTGTAATACCTCTAGTATTACTTATTCTTTCTCCTTTGGCTATCCATGATCTTTTGTGTTTCTACACTAATTTTTGGATTTTTTTAGTTCTATGAAAAATATCATTGGAGTTTTGATGAAATTGCATTGACTCAGTAGATTACTTTTGGTTATATAACCAGTTTTCACAATATTAATTATTGTCCAAGCACATGAGGGTCTTTCTGTGATCTGGTGTCTTCTTCAATTTATTTTTTTTCTGGTGTCTTGAAGATTTCACTGTAAAGATCTTTCACCTCTTTGCTTAGGTGTATTCCTAGGTATATCGTGTGTTTTGAAGCCACTATTTATGAGTTATTTCAACTAATTTCATCGTCAGCAGTTTCATTACGACCATATAGAAAAGCTACTAATTTTTGCATGGTAATTTTATATCTTGTAACTTTACTAAAAGTGTCTATCGTACCTAAAATTTTTCTCGTGAAATCTGTAAGGCCTTTTAAGTACACAATTATGTTATTTGCAAATAGGGATAGTTTGACTTCTTCCTTTCCTATTTGCATCTCTTTTATATATTTCTCTTGTCTTATTGCTCCTTTTGATTTGATTACTATTTTGAATGAAAATTGAGAGTGGGCCTCTTTGTTTCATTCAGTTTTTCTCCATTTAATATGACTGCTACAGATTTGTCATGTGCCTTTATTATGTTGAAACATGTTCTGTTTGATCCTAATTTTTTCAGAGTTTTTATTATGAATGCACGTTGAACTTTGTCANATTCCTTGTTTGCATTTGTTGAAATGATTGTTTGATTTTTGTCCTTAAATTTGTTTATATAGTGTATTATATTTATTTGTTTCCATATGTTAAACCAATCTTTCGTCCCTGGAATGAGTCCAATTTGATCATGTTGTATGATGTTCTTAGTGTGCACTTGAATCTAATTTTCAGGGGGTTGGTTAAAATTTTTTATTTTAATTAAAATATAATTGCATTATTTCCCCCATTCTCTTTCCTCTCTGTGATAAAATCTGCTGAGTTCACTTATTGTTGCTTGTGTATATAGGATTTCAGGGCTTACCACTTGGTATTGGATAACCAATTAAGGGGCTCATCCCTGGGAAAGATTAATTCTCCCTCTCTCGGCAGTCATTAGTTGCCTGTAGTTCTTTATTTAGGGATAGGAGCCCATGAGATTTTCCTCTTTATTTAGCATAGCTTGGTATTGTCCTTGTTCAGGTCTTGCTTGGGCAGCCATATTTTTGAAGTATCATGGATGAATCTTCCTTGTCATTTCTAGTAGACACAATCTCACAGCAGGTTCTCTGATCCTCTGGCTCTTACAATCTTTCTGCCCCTCCTCTGTGATGTTTCCTGAGTCTTAGATGTAGGAGTTGTGTTGTAGATCTATCAACTGTGGCTGGGCATCCCAAGATCAATTGATTTTTGCATTTTGACCACTTATGGATGTCTGTAATTCTCTCCATATGTCGAAAAGAGAAGCTTTTTCAATGAAGGAACTGTACTGATGCCCACAGATACGTGGAGAAGTTTTGAAAGGAGTTAGAAGTTATGCCGATCTAGTCAAGTGGCAATAGTCGGTTCTTTAGAAGATCCACGACCTCATTAGCCATTTGTAGTTGGCTGGGTATACAGTACAAGGCATGATTTCCCTCCTGTTGAGCAGGTCTTAATTCCAATTAGACAGCTCTTGGTTACTGCCAAGATATGAGATACCTTGCCATACTGGTTATTGTTGTAGTTCATATGCATCATGCTCTCTTGACAGTTTGCATAGCACCTTCTGGTACCATAAAAACTAGACCTCAGGTAGGAAGCTTTCAGATCAGATCTGGGTGGAATCTTCTGAGTTCTGTGTCTGAAGTATGTTGTGGCTTCAACAATAAGGACTTATCTTCCATCTCTGGGACACAATATGGGCAACATCATACCCTATGTTGTTTTGAGTGTCTGTTGGATTACCCTGACCAAACAATCCAAGAGGAAATTTCTTGTGCCTGGAACTGAGGTTTCTGTTAGTCTGTGGCTCTTGTGAGAAGCATTATCAGCCCAAATGGCATAACTTCATTTAAGATGTATAAATATAGAAATACACATACATGTATGAAAATGTTGACATGTGTTCATCAGGGAAATTAATCTGTAGTGTTTTTTTTATTGTAAGGTCTTGATCTAGTTTTAATATCAGGGTAGTTCTGGCCTCATATAATGAATTTGGTAGTATTTTGTGAAACAGTTTGAGCTGTTACAGAGCTTTCTTGACCGTTTAATTAGAATAATTAATAGAATTAGTAGAATTAAATAGTGGATCCATCTGGTCCTAGGGTTTTCTTTGCAGGGACTTTTAATTACTGCTTCAATCTTGTTGCTTGTTATTAGTCTGTTTAAGTTGTTTTGTCTTCTGAATTTAATTTTAGTAGGTCAAGTGAGTTTAGAAATTTGTTCATTTCTTCTATTTTCCAGATTTTTAAAATGTAATCTTTCAAAGTATTCCCAAATGATTTTCTGGATTTCACTGGCATCTATTGTAACAAACTCCATTTTCAGTTATTATCTGATTAAGTTGGGCTTAGCGCTCTCTCTTTTCTCTCTCTCTCTCTCTGCCTCTGTCTCTCTGTATCTGTCTCTCTTTCATCGATCTTATTAATTTTTTAAGAATAACTCTTCATTTTATTAATACTATATATTCTTTTTATCTGTTTTATTAATTCCTTGGGGTTTGGTTTTGACTTCTTATTTTTCTAGAGCCTTCAGGTACATCATTACTTCATTAAGTTGAGATCTCGATATTTTTTATGGGAGTATTTACAGCTGTAAAGTATCTGCTTAGGACTGCTTTAGCTGTAGCCCAGGAGTTCTGATGAGTAATGTTATCATTTTCATTTGCTTGTAGGAGTTTTGTTTCAGACAGGGTTTCACTATATAGCCTGGAATTTGCTGTGTACACCAGGCTAGCCCAGAATTCACAGAGGTCCGCCTGCCTCTACTTGTGCTGGCATTAAAGGTATGTGTCACCATACCCAGCAGATTGTAGGAATATTCTAACTTCCTTCTTGATTTCTTCAGTGATTCCCTGTTGATTCAGAAGTGTGCTGTCTCTATATCTTGAGTGGTTTCAAAGGTTTCTCTTGATTTCTAGTTCTGCTCCATGGTGGCTTTGGGAATTTGGAAATTAGTTTTTGTTTTGTTGTTTGTTTGTTCTGGGTATTTGTTAAGGGTTGCTTTATGGCTTCCCATGTGATCAGTTTTAGAGAAGGTTCCACCTGATTTTTAGAAAACAATGTATATTCTCTATTTTTTGAACAGTATATTCTATAGATATCTGTGATATCCAGTTAATCTACAATATAATTTAGCTCTGAGACTTCTTTGCTGACTTCAGTTTGTTAGACCTCTCTGAATATGAGAGCAGGATGTTGAAGATTCCCACTACTGTTGTGTCAGGACGTACATTTAAGTGATTCTTAATGTACTAGGTATGTACTTTAGTTGTATTCTTTAATCATCTTTTTTCTATGTAAGCTCCTGTATCTCTCACTAAAAGGCTTGATTTCGTGATGCTTTTTTCTGTCTTCTGTTTTTCAGAGGAAACATGTTCGGTAAGAAATTTTCTGACAAAAGAAAATCATTCATAAGTATATTTGGGGCAAGAAAGTCTGCGTCTTAGACCCCCACCAGCACTACAGTGCACTCTTGACAGAATATGCAGTGAGATTTTAACATCCTCTGAGAAGATACTTTGAAAAGTTGGGGCTTTCTGTTTGATGTCAAAAAGTGCTGCGAGTCATTCACAGTTAAAATTACAGAGAGGGTGCTGGCCAGACCACCCAAGCTGGTTCAGAGCAGTGTNCACACTAAACCAGGTGCTCTTCAAATAGAGATTGTCTTTCAAGAAAGTTCACTGCGTACACAAGTTTTTCCTCACCCTGAGAGTTTGGTTCCCTCTCCCTTTCTTCCTCATTAGAACATAGTTTCTTGAACAAGTTATGTGAACATAAGGCTGTTCAGATGAACATTCTTTACCAGAGAGATTTTCTTTGTCGAGCCCAGAGGATGCTAAAGAAGGCACACTCTGTACCAGAAGTTGTTTACTTTTTTAATGTGTGTGTTTCCTTGTGCCTCATAATAGTCGACCAAAAATTCAAGACAAGCTGTAAAAATTTGATTGACTAAAACACAAAAATACTAATTAAAAATTAAGGCTATAAAAATACAGCAGCAAAGGCAGCTTGGTTACAGTCCTAGAGCCATACAGTTCAGCATTCTCACTGGATTTTTAATAGTTTTTGGAGATGTGTAACTTTGTATATTAATTAGCCCTATGATTAACGTATATAATAGTACACAATACAATATTAGCATAAAGACAGTTATCAATTACACAAAGAAACCAGAGAATCCATTCTCCTTGTGTGTCATTTCAAATACATGAAGGGCAGTTTATTCACACACCTCAATGGTGATAACTTAAGGTTCCTGTTTCATACATCACACCAAAATAAATTTAAAATGAACTGTGATAGAGTGAATTATGAAAACCATAAAATTATCACCTAGTGATAACTTTAAAAACATACACATGAATAATTACCTAATTTCATAATTTGAAAGTACTTTTAAACCATAAGAAGAAAACAAGGAAATCAGCCTAAATGAATGGACAAAGAAATGTACATACACACTATTCATTTTATTAGGCCATCAAGAAAAATGAAATATGAATAATTGCCCAAAATTTGATGGATCTGAATAGTGCTATATTAAGTTAGGTCCAGACTCAGAATAACAAATTTTGCGTATTCTTCTTTTATTTGTGGGTCCTGGCTTTACATATGAGTATGTGTATGTAAGTGTGTATAAATTCTGAAATTAGAATGGGGACTCTGAGAGGGAATGCAGTGGAGTATGTGTTGCATGAAACACATACATGAAACAGGACACTGACCACGGGTAGAAGAGTAAAAGCAGGGAGCCGGGGGAACAGAATCAGCAGAACAATTACATGTGAAAACACCACAATGAAACA
This sequence comes from Neotoma lepida, assembly GCA_001675575.1. NCBI lineage: Eukaryota > Metazoa > Chordata > Mammalia > Rodentia > Cricetidae > Neotoma > Neotoma lepida. Next base: position 4,375 of record LZPO01118172.1, on the reverse strand, counting down.
CATTACTTTGTGTGCTTATCTCAAAAATAAAAAAAAATTGAAGTAACATTTTTATTTTGCTCTCCAATTTATGAAGATGTAGCCAGTATTGGCCATAACATGGGGGGGGGGTCGTCTGAGGGGTACCTTTCTCAGAGTAAAAATTGGTTTAAATTTTTTTTTTCTGGAAGTCAGTTTGAATTTGGCAGTATATTTGAAAACCTTAAAAATGTTCATTTCCTTTTACCCATTTCATCATAACCAGCAATTATGAAAGAAACAAGCCGGTATTTGCTTCCCAGACTTCGTTGTGTCTGCATACAGGCAGGTGATTGAGGCCTTAAGCCAGACTCTTACTCTGGAGTTAATGAAGTGAAGCAGGGTTATCCAAACTCTAGTCTTTAAGAGTTGGAGGCTACTGTTTGTCAAGCCCAAAGTCACATTCAGGGTGAGGCATATCATGCCTGGTCGTGTTTTGAATTTGTTTTGCTTGTTTAGGCCAGTTCGGCAGTGTTTGATTTGGGCAGCAGACCTAGAAACTTTTCCCAGATTCTATTCTGTGTCTAACAGCCTCTCCGTTTTTCTGATTAAATCAGCTGGAGCTTTTCTCCAGCAGTTCACAACAAAGACATCACACTCACGAAAAGCATTATTTATGCTATTGAAAGTTGGACACAATAGTAAGAGATTGGTTGAACTAAAATTTTATGTCCATAGGACAAGATACTGTTTTAAAATTTTTTAAATTTATGTTTTAAATTCTTTAAAATTATGCAGCATTTTTCAGTTTGTCCTTTATCAGAAAGGAATTCATAGAGGAACTGACTCAAAAAAGTATTGGGAGACTTCTGAACCTGACCCCAAAATCAGTGATGCCACACAGATGCCCTGGGGTTCTGGTCCATCTTAGGAAGCCTTCGGGTTCTTTGAGGAGGGAGATCCCTCCATCTTCCACTTCCACTTCAACCAGAAAAATTCTTCTTTTTTGTTTTGTGGTTTGTGCTTTTGAGGATGATTCTGCTTCTCATTTTAAAAATTCAAAGCTAGTATTATAGGAAATACTGTGGTACCGAGAAATACTTCCAGCAGTAGGGAAAGAATGGCATTACAAATAGTAGATTTTCTCTTAACAGTGTTTTACCATCTCTTTATATGTCACCCTTTCAAATATATTATAATTGTTTTATAATCATAACATTTAATTTTACCTTATGGAAAAAAACACTTGCAGTCTTATTCTTGTTAGCAAATAACTTTAATACATTATGTATTGAGTCCTACTAATTATTAAGTAGTACCCTAAGTATTTTATTATCTCATTTAATTCTCGTGACAGTCACAGGAAGCTTAAATAGTACCTTGTTTTTAAGCATGTGAAATAGATGCTGGAATGCTAGATTAGAAACTTACTGAAATCTTGACTGCCCTAGAAGTATCTGGTTCCTGCAGCTCTACTCTTCACTAGTACACTCTACTGTAACCGACTTCCAGAAACCCATCAACTCTGTGCTCTTAACCACTGAGCCATCTTTCCAGCCTGCTGCAGAATTTTTTTAAGATACAAATTTCTGTTTACTAGGTATGCAGTGGAGCTTGGCAGTTTGCATTTCTCAAAGTTCTCAGGTAATGTTGATGCTGGTGATTGACAGGTCACAATTCAACAAATGTCCTAGAACAGTGGTTCTCAACCTGTGGGTCGTAAACCCTTTGGGGTCGAATGACCCTTTCATAGGGGTCACATACCAGATATTCTGCATATCAGATATTTACATTATGATCCATAACAGTAACAAAATTACAGTTATGAAGTAGCAACAAAAATAATTTTATGGTTGGAGGTCACTACATGATGAGGAATTGTATTGAAGGGTCACAGCATTAAGAAGGTTGAGAACTACTGTCCTAGAAGGTTGGTTGTGAAGGACTAAGCAGAAAATTTAGTCAGACAAGCCAGAATAAGTAAACATTGATCACACAGGCAGTTTTGGGCCCAAACTTCAAAACACTCAGCCGAGTCCCATGTCCTCTGAGCTTATTGCTTTAAGTTTCTTTGAGCAATTAATATCATGGCTTTTCTTAAAATCCTCTAGAGAAAAATCTTTGGCTAGTTTTTCTTTGGACTGTTTGGGCCTGTGACCAGTTTGGACCCTCTAGGAAAGAAGTCTTCATCTGCCCAGGACCAGAACCTTGTTCATACCTCTTCAAACAGTATAGGACTCTCTTCCCAGAAACCTGTAGGTCTTACTTCATGGGGAGTAGCTCCAGTTTCTTTACACTGTTTTTTCAGCTACCTTGTCATGGACCAGCTGATCTGGCAGCAGGCAATTTGGCAGTCTTTTTTTTTTTCTGTGTTATTTTAAAAACCGAGGTTCCTGGTTGATGTCTGAACTTAAATGAAGAAATTATCAGAAAGACTGGGAAATTCTATGCAGTGTCTGTCCTGTAACTAACAGACATTGCTAAGAGCTGTTAGGTACTAATGAGCACTGCACTTAAATAAAAATAGCTGCCTTTTCTGTCTGACTGATAGGCCTGTGCCTAATGGGTTTGTAGAGCAGCTTCCATCTCATGCCTGTTCTTGTGTCCCATTGACTTTATGTAGTTTAAAGCATTGGGAGAAGAGTTGCTCAGGTTTTACAAATGGTGTTTTCCTTCCTATTAGGTCTCTCTGCAATGCAATCAATGTTTACAACCTCACCTGCAATAACTGTTCAGAAAACTGCACTGATGTTCTGTTTAGTAACAAGATTACCTTCTTAATGGATCTCCTGATACACCAATTGACGGTATGTAATATTAGTGCCTTGAGTACGAAGCTGTGAAGGGTTGAAAAATAGCCCTGTGACCAACACTAAGAATTCAGCCTAGTTACTATCCAGATTGAAAGGCAGGGGGTGGGGGCTGGAGGGTGAAGATGGTTAAGAACATACAATAGGAACTAACAGTGAAATCTCTTGAATTATTTGAACATTTTGTGTCAAAGTCTCCTAAATTCTAATATTTAATGAGTAAGAGGTATGTAACACTTGTGAAGAACAGCAATTTACATGTTAAACTTGGCTCTGGAATCAGGTGGACCCAATGCCAAACCTCACAGCCACAGAAATGGGTGTTCTCAAGAGAAAGTTGAGGGAGCTTCAGAGTCTCTCACCAGCATATGTCGAAAGGGCCAGTTAAAGGGTTTTTTTCATGGCCATTTACACTTAAAAGAAAACTTAGAAAATGCCTTTTTCCGAAAGGGCAAACTTACTTATGATGTGAACAAGCAGCCAGTTGTCACCTTAAATTTTACCTCCATTCACAGATGTTAAACGACGTAAGCTCAGTATAATATCCAAAGGTTTAGGTCTGTCAATGCAGTCTTCAGAGCCCTGGGGCCAGAAGTTTCCTGGTGAGGTTTCTGAGCCCCTGAGGTATTGGCACTGCAAGTTTACAACACAGGAGATTTCCCAGGGCCAGCTGTTTTACTCTCCATGGCTCTAATTGCTCTCCTTAAGCTCCACACCTCTGCTCCCTTTCTTCCTTTCCTTCCTCTGCATTCTGTGGCATAATTTAGGCACAAGGGCATCTGCTTCATGAAATCTCAAATCTATTTTCCCAATCCCAGGTTTAAAAATACTTTTTATGTGATCCCAGACATCACCTCTCATAGACCTGATTATACTGAATTGTAATTACTTATCTGTTTTCCCTCTCGTCCTAAAATCCATGAAGACAAGTAGCTTATTACTATGTCCAATCCTACAGAGGATAGTAGATTTGGTAGAACATTTAATGAATGTATGAGTAAGTAAATCCATCACTGATTACTGGTCACAAGCTAAAATTCATAAGGTGACTACGAAGCCTTATATACAGACATACCAGCAAGAATTAGAGAGAGCAATGTGGGAAAGCTCGAAAAGATGCNGACTAGCATGGCCACAGACGATAACACCGGCTATATGCAGTGAGGCAATGTGTGTGAATCAAAGGCTAAATTGTATGTACATGGTTTTATTTACAAAACAAGTTACTAAAATATGGGTAAGACATTTTAGTAAAAAAAAATTCTTCAAGAATAGGCCAAAGACATAATTTATATTGCCTCACTTCATTTTCAGAATAGTCTTAATAGGTCTTTGTTACCTGTTCCACAAATAAAGAAACTTGAGTCCCTGAGAATCTGACTTTAATGGTAGATCAAAATAACAGAGTCAAGAGTCAAATCTAGGTATAAAATGTAAATTCATGGACCACCTATACAGTATAACTGACTGACAGTTTTCAACAGGGTAAAGTGAGAACTGTCACTGTACAGGGAGACTAAGGAGGTACAGCCACTAAATGTAATATGAGATTCTGAACAAAAAGAGAGAGAAGTGAAGAAACTGAGAGATTTAAATAAGTTTTGTAA
>LZPO01118171.1:11122-27782 GCA_001675575.1 Neotoma lepida | reverse complement strand
GTGTGTGTGTGTGAAGGTATGCACCTGTGTGGGGGTGCTAGTAGAAACGAGAAGGCATCAGATCACCTGGAGCTAGAGTTATGATCTGCCTAACACGGTTGCTGAGGAAGTACTCTTAACCACTGAGACATCGCTCTAGTCCACAGGCATTTTAATTTTCAGTTCAGGGGATAGTACTGTCAGGCAGATTTTCTTATGAGCTTCTGCATTGGGTTCTATTAGGTTATACCATCTAAGGTAAAGTTATGTGCAATTTAGGAATTCTTCCAAAGAACTTGTGGATCACTGTGAATATTACTGTTTGATACTAAACCACAACTGAGTAAGCATGCACAAACAACCACCAGGACTGAGATTTCAATGGTGTCAAGTGCCCAGGAGCTTCCTTGAGAGTAGAGACCCAGGCAAAGGCCATGGTGGAAAAGCAGGGCCCCAACTGCCTTGTTGTCAATCTGGGAAAATGGAGAAGAAACTGTGGCCAGCCTTGGAAGAGCACAGGCTCAGAAAATGAGAGCTAGTATAGCCTGTTCCCCTTGGCCTGATCAAGTTCTCTCCTACCAGGGCAAAAAGCTCAACAGGCCAATGACAAGTTGTATCGACTCAGTAAAGAAAAGACTAACATTCGATGCTCTGAGCTGCCCCTGCCCCAAAGGTGTGCTGTCCATGCCATACCTCAGGCCCAGCAGAAGGAGCAGGGTACTCAATTACCATAAGCCTCCAATCTGATTGAGACACTTATCTACCCGCATCCTGACAACAATGGTGGTAAGAATGTGATCATTCAAAGGCACTATGATTGTTTACACACCACCTGCAAGGACACCACACAGCAAAAAGAGAAGAAAACAGACATGCCAGGCTTAGTAGTACAGGCCTGTAATTTTAGCTCCTTGTGAAGGAGAAGCAGGAAGATCATGATCAAGGCCAACCTAGGCTACAAAGTGAGACTATCAAAATAAAAACTAAATAATGCTGGGGATACAGCTCAGTGGGAGATCATTTGCATACAATCATGTACTAGGCCCTACCTAAGGTACTCCAATTCCCAGTACTCCAAAAAGGTAAAAAGAGAGCAGGCTCAGAAATACCCAGAAAGATGTTAACAGACTTTAAAATACTAACAGTATGTTCACTTGTGAATTCACAGCAGCTTTAGTTACTGCACAACATAGAGCTCATCAATAGTCTAGCAAGAATGGGGAGGGGTACATGAGGCCTAACCCCTAGCTGAGGAGGTCATTTTTCTTAAGTGGAGAAGCCAATGGTAAGTTCCCCACTATCCAGTAAAGAACCCCATACCACAGGCATGCAACAACCCTAATTAAACTCAGTGAGATGAACACACACACACACACACACACACACACACACACACATGAAAGTAGGAGGGAGATATGTTGGGAAGAAGGAATCGAAAGGAGTTGAGAAGGAGATAAAAGAGGAAAATAGAAAAGTTAATAGGCACAAACATATTATGCACACATATCAATTTGTCAAAGAATAAATTATAAAATAATAGTAACAGTATGATGTCCAAAAAACTGTAAGAGGCTAAGTTTCACCAGAAAACTACAATTACAAAAAGATCAAGTAAAACTTAAACCAGTTGTTAATAAAATGACAGACATCAATAACTCTATAAATACACTTATGGACTTTGGGAATAGCAAAATGCTTAGAACAGACAACTGGTTAGCAAGAAATCTCATAATAAAAACAGAGTGACAGGATGGAAACGAGAAAGGAACATAAAGATTTTACGTTCAATATACATAAAAGTTGTCTTTTACAAAAAAGGAAAATATGGTAAAATAACAGTCTGTCATTTCCCAAAATTGATTTTAAAAAATCAAGTCACAATTCAGAAAGCATACTGTGGTCTCCCACAGCAAAGCTGCTTAACTGTAGACAAGAAGAAAAACAAGAAGCCAGAAAAAAGATGGGTAATTTCAAACCAAAGGAATAGTAAAAACAATCAATCAGATCAATTTTTCCAAAGCAGAGATACTGTCAACTTTTCATAAACTTCTAAAGATAAGAAAGCATCCCCAGTGTATTAGATGCTAGGTATAAACCCATTAAAATCCTGTCCTCGAGCTCACTCCATTTGCAGTGGTGCTACCCACAGAAGTCTCACACTAGAAGCTGCCCACANGTCCAGCAGAGGTAGAGCAGGTAGAACAATAAAGCACTCAACACTAACCAGGACAACTGCTGTTACACTTAGCAGCAACATGGAGAAGAATGTATGGACTCTATCTCTGTGCCAGGGATACGGTATATACCCACAATCCCAGCACTGGGGAAGCTGAACCAGGAGGACTGCCTTGAGTCTGAGGCTAGTCAGGGCTACAGAGTATCACCTTAACTCAACAAAAGAAAATGCAAATGATCCTATTTCTGTAAGGTTAAAAAGCAGAAGGAAACTTTGGGGGTGACCTCTCCATGAAAGGGAAGAAGCAGCCGTGTAACCTCAGCGTCATATTCATTCAGTCCATGGACAAGCTGATGAAAGGAATACTTACACAACAAGGGTAGTTCTCCACAGCTTACCACACTAAGCTCACATCCCAAGACATTACTATTGAGCTAAAAAAGAACCAGCATCCTAACAACAGGCCATCTATTAAACCTAGGTTGACAGACTAGGGAAATAAAACTTTTAAGAACTATACTAGAATAGTTATTTACACAAAGTGTGGAAATTAGTAAAGAGAAAGAACCTGTAAACATAGGCAAAAATGTGGTATCAACCTACAGATTATTCTTTACTAGTGTTTTGAAACTAAAAAAACAAAAACAATGGTTGAGAACTTTTTCTTAAAAACAAAGGGAAAAGAAAAAAACAAAAAAGATTCCATGGAAATCCTACTTCTAAAGCTAATTATTAAAACTGCTCTGGAGGGAGCTTCTGTCTTTGCTTTTCAAGGTCTATAAATTTAAAATATTCCACTTTGAGAGTATGAAAAAGAACCAAGTCTTACAGTTTTGACTGACAACTCAAAGTCCACGTTCCCCAACAGTGGCAGATTGGCCAAGTATGCAAAAGCCTAAAGTAATTCAAATGAACAAATGATATAAAATCTTTCATTTACTGCCTAAAGAGAACTGCACTAAAAAAGGGTCAATGAACTACTTAATTTAAATCAAGAACTCAAAGAAATATAGCTGCCATCTTCTGATAATATGGACACAAAACTATCTTCATCTATTACTGAAAAATTTGTTCTTATTAACCATAGTCTTCAAGACAGACTATTAAGTGTTCATAACAACACCACAGTTCTCCTATAATTTTAAGGCACTTCAAAGTAGAAAAGATGTTTGTGTGTTTGTGTGTGTGTGTGTGTGTGTGTGTGTGTGTATACACAGTGTAACTTTGTTGACCCAAGAAACTGATAACATAAGCAGAAAGGATATCTAACCAAATTTTGTAGATGGTAACATAATGAACACCACAACTCAGGTCTGGCTCATAGTCAAGACTGTCTCACTGTACTTTATGCCTTTTATTTGTACTTTAGGTTATCCAAGGTCATCTAAACCTTTCAGAACTACACAGGTAGCAATTTAGTTCACCCCAACCAAATACATCCAGTAACACATAGGGTGGCCAGTCTCTCAAATTACAGGATTCTACGTAGTAGAAATTAAACAAGATCTTTTCTACCTGTCTTGCCTTATGGGCTGTGCTAATGCCATGATTTCTTAAGCAGCTGACAGCTCTTGGGTCTGGGGGTCGGCCCACGTTCCAGTCGGAAACAGCGCTGCTGTCAATGGCCCACTGTAACACAAAACATACGTCAAGTTCCAGTACGGTACCTGCCGTGCAACGTGATTCATGGGGATGCCATGTTTTCTCATGCAGCTCTGCCCACGATAGTCAGGGGGGTTCCCCACTTCATAGGTGGATGTAGCCGCACTGTCTATCCTCCACTGCAGGAGAGAAAAAAAATGTTCTGGCACCTTTCTGCCCAGAGGTACTTAGCCTGGACTCTTTACGCTACTGAACAGTACTCACATTATCTGAAACATTTTCATCAGTTACCAATTTTCTGAAAACTGCTTCTGCAATGGGTGACCGGCAAATGTTACCTTAAAAAAAAGAAGACGACATACAGGCTGTTAGTTGTGGCAAAAATGTAGATATCACTCCTGGCTTATAGAATGGGTGGGCCATTCCCAAAGTGGATGCCCAGTAGCTGCATTTAAGATTGGGAAAGCAGTGCAGAATTCCTTGGCAGAACAGCTGATCAAACCAGGTTCATGGCTGAGGTATCTANAGCTCAAGAAAACAAATAAAACCCAAATCAATTTTCACTAGCAATGAACCAAAACCAAGTCCTAAAATCAGTGAAGTGGGTTGCGATCAGCTTAGTTTAAAATAAGTACAATAGAACAGGAATATGTATTTTCAAGTATACCAAACATAATAAAGATTAGTAACATTTTAAATTAAAATACAAGGCAATTCAACACAAGCTTTACTGAGCAATCATGCAAAGCCCTATCCCAAGAGTTAGCCAGCTAGAGAAACAGGGAGAGGTTTCTCCTGACTGCCCCACCTGTCCCTAACTTCTGACATCAATAGCTAGGTTGGAAGCCCCATACTAGCTGGCTACAAAACTGCCTTCTCTCCCCCTGCCTCTCAGGTTTAGTGATTCCTTAGAATCATGGAATTCCTGATTCCATGGAATTCAGGTAAGTGACATGGTTGTGACTCAAAAGAAGATACAGATTGGAGACAGATNGAGGAAGGGAAAACTCATTCTTGGGGTCCCAAAAAAGAAGTCTTCTTGTCCTTGGGGGACACCTAACCCTCTTGTTATTGACTGACAATATGCTAAGACTACTACTGCCAAGCCAGGAAGCTAACCACAGTACTGATATTCAGAGTTNCTAGTTAAATATGAGGGGATGATGACTCAGGACCTACCTGAGTCCCCCAACAACATAAACTATGGGGCCTCCAGGTGTTAACAGATGCTCCATCATTCCAAGAAAGTACCAAGGAAATCAAAGATGANTCAATCTGAACAAGAACCAAATTCCTTACTATACCAAGAATGACAAAAGACACCTTAACTCTGCAAGCAGATCAACAATGAGGCATGCTCATATACTGAAAAGACACAACATAATAATAAAAAATAATAATAAATGCTGATAAACAAGTGCTGCAATAGTACAAGACCAGAGAAACAAAGATTCCACATAGCTAAATAAGATCCCAGGNAACCTAGGATTGAACTGATGTCCACAGGATAAAAAGTCTAAATGGCATTGTGGAAGGACCTGAAGGCAGGAACTGCAGGATACAGGGATGCATCTGTACTAGTCCAGACAAAGAAGGCAGGGTCTGCCATCATGGAGCAAGAACTGAGGGGCCTGGGATATGGAGCCCTAATCCCATGCCAAGTCTACTTGGTATAGCCAGTGAGAACAACTTGAAGGTTCTGGCAATGTAGCTTACCAAACACACTTACTTTGTATGCCTACAAAGTTTTGAGCCAAGTACTATGGTAGGCCTGCAAATAGAAAGCTGTTTAAGATACAATATCTTCCTGTAAGATGGGAAGTTCAGAAGAGTTCAGAATGGAAGGCAGAGATATTCTGTGAGGTTATATGAGAAAGCCAATGGGAAATAGTCTAGGTATGTAAGTATGACTCCTTTCCTCAGCCACCCTTTAATCAGCCCAGACAACTCTAATAAGGCAGTTTTATAAGAGAAAATCACGCAGATCTATTTAGTTTTATTTGACATAGAAACCTTCCAATTGAAGAGCCAAAGATTTTGTAAGAACTGTCCCACTTCCCGTTTGTTAAAAAGTTAGTATATATAACTTTATGACTAAGTCTGGTAAGAATGGATAGTTGTGACTGGACAAAGCACCTCTTCCTGATGAAACACATGCAGGGAGAACTGTAGGAGCCTAGTGATGTTTGTCCGTGTCTCACTCTTTCCTCCTAGTGTGGGATCGACTCTAGAACACAGGTCTTTAAGGAAGAATGGAAAATAGTATTTCTAGGTTTAAGGTTTCTTAAAGGAAACTAGAGGAATTATAGATTCTATGTCCTATCTTAGAGGAAGTCTGCTTTGCTACAGGGGACAAAAGGCAGGAAGGCAGGGTGTAAGAGACTTTATTCCAGATACACAGCAAGACAAAACAACATATTTGGGTGTATGACATAAGCCCAACATCATGAACAAAATTAAGCCCGCAAGAAAGAAACTGTGAAAGGTCAAAATCTCCTGGCTTCTGATATACATTCTGATATGTAATGAAACATAGATGCTCTGGTCTCTGGACCAGTTCCTGCCTTGATTGTACATCCTTACGTATCTACAAGACTAATTATTTGGCTTCTTCCTATATACTGTGGTTTTTTGCTTTTATTAGCAATAAAAAGTCTTATTAATTAACCATTAAAGCTAAGACAGGAATTCATTTTCAATGTCCTCTACAATGCTAGTCCTGGTTATAAAGGTTTTCCTTTCTACATTCTAATTTTTGTTTGATTTTTCTCTGTATATGTGTGGGTGCACAGGCAAATGTGCAGGTGCATATAGAAGAAGGGGGTAATGTCAGGTGGTGTTCCTCAGAAGTTGTCCAATTTGTTTTCTGAGACAGAGTTTCTTTTCTTTTATTATTTAATTAACATTATTTTACAGTTTCCCCTCTCTCTTCTCCTCCCTTTCCCTCCCCATGCCTCCCATCTACCTCCCCTCCCTTCCCCATCCACTTCTCCTCCATAAGACAGGGTTTCTTACTGGTTTAGAGCAACCTTAGTAGGTCAGGCTTGCTGGCCAAGAGGCTCAGGGACCCAAAAGACTCTACCTACCCAGTACTGGGATTATAAAAGTATGCTAACATGTACAGTTTTTTTTGTTGTTGTTGTTGTTTTTTCTTTTATTTAAACTTAGGTTTTTGGAATAAAACCCAGGTCCCTCCGCCCTGATTTTTCTCATAAAGTTTCACCACCAAAAGGCTTTATGCACATCACCACATATCCAGGTAATACTTTTTATAGGCAATAATGACGGGCAAATTAGGACAACTGTCATTATTTTGGAACTTTAGTAGTAACTGATGTGTACTATCTCAGCATGTAAAGATAAAATGCAAGATGTCTCCACCTCTGTGTGTATGTATGTATACACACACAAACACACACACACACATAAAATTAACTGTGAAATAACAGATTTGTTTTTCTACAATACAAAAACCTGGGCCATTTCATCATTTTAGAATATTCACTCATATTTTCACCCCAGACAGCTGTATTTAAAGTAAGATATGTAAGTGTAGATTAAAAGTATCCTATTTCTACAGAGACTACAAGTCATACAACCTACAAGATCGATAAAGGGAACTCCCAATGCTAGTAACTTGCTTCTAGCTTCCCAATTTGTGTTATTAATATTAATGTTATTAAAAGATAACACAATCAAGATGTTGCCTAGCATATACAAGATCCTAGGTTAGACCCATCAAAAATGAACAAATAAAAACATACATATATACATTAAAAGTCAGTACACTGGCCATAAGAAAAATACGGAGCCTCAGCCTCAGATTTTACCTTTTACCAGTTCTAGAATTTAAACATGACCTTGGTTTCTTAACAACCACAATGGCTGGAGATGAGATCGCACCTGCCTTTGTCCAGTCTTGACCAGCTTAAGAGAGCAAAAAGCTCCTCTCATAATCTTGATAAAACAAGATGTTGTTCTTTTTTTTTTTCAAAGATTTATTTATTATGTATACAGAAGAGGGCGCCAGATCTCATTACAGATGGTTGTGAGCCACCATGTGGTTGCTGGGGATTGAACTCAGGACCTTTGGAAGAACAGTCAGTGCTCTTAACCTCTGAGCCATCTCTCCAGTCCCCACAAGATGCTCTTCTTAACCAGTAGCCCCATGATTGACAAACTCCTGATGGTTCTGTACATGTACATTTCATCTTAAAAGAGCCCGATGAAAGGTTCTGAAGGAATAAAATTTTTGCATTTCAAACACAACAGCTTTTACTGTACTCCAAATGGGCTCTGGGTACACTGCATCTGTACTACCCTCAAATTTTCCTGGACTAGCAACTTATCACCTGACTAGCACACATCTGACTAAGAAAGATATCCCTGCTTCTCCCAGGGCCTCCTGCAGTCTAATCTCCACACTGCAGATGGAACAAACTATACCCCTCCCCACTTCTGCTCTGAACCTCCCATGGCTTATCTCACTCAGAGTAAACCCAAGTCCACACACAGCCTCCCATGATCTACACTCCAAACAGGGGCCCAGAAATGACAACTCATGGCCTACCATACTCACATATAGTCCAGAGGGTTAACAAAATTTTAGTTTTAAATCATTAAAAAATCCAAATGCAAAAAATCTTGTCATATGTGAAAACTGTCTCAAGTCCCAATGCTGGTATCTATGAACAAGTTCTACTGAACATAACCAAGCTTGACTGCTTATGAGCCATCTATGGCTACACTNTTGTTCACCATACAAAGTTTAAGGATTCACTCCAGCTCTTTACAGAGCATGCAGATGCCTGACCTAAAGTATCCACTGTACATAAGGACCTAATTTCTCCCAGTGTACTTAGAATGATGTATGTTTGGTACCCATGGGCAAAGAAAGCTTGGCTGAGAAAGGCTGCCTGGTCTCCAAACTTAGGTACCATGACTTCCCTAGTTACAACTCTCACCTGAAAATCACATGCTCTGTTTTCTGGACCAGGACAGTCATGCGTCCTGCCCACCTTGAGGTCTCTGCTCACTGGTCACCTTCAGGTGAGTCCTGACTACAAATTACACCCTGTTCTCACTCTGTTTCTGCTTTTATTGAACACTTCACATTAACTGAACGAGGCCAGTAGCATTCCTTGACTGATAATGACAGAACATGGGCTTCCAAAAGGCTGAGACCTCATCTGTGGTGTTCAGCACTATATGCATCTTGAGTGGCAAAAACAAAATTTTGAATTGTGGTGATTATATTGTGTCCCCCAAAATATTGTGTACCCTAATAAAACTTACTTGGGGTCAGAGAACATAACAGCCACTAGATTAAACACAGAGGTTACGCAGTGGTAGCACATGCCTTTAATCCTAGCATTCCAGAGGCAGAGATCCATCCAGAGCTCTGTGAGTTCAAGGCCACACTGGAAACAGGCAGGCATGGTGGCACACACCTTTAATCCCAGGAAGTAATGACAGGAAACAAAAAAGTATATAAGGTGTGAGAACCAGGAACTTAGAGGCCTCTTAAGCTTTCAGGCTTTGAGCAGCAGTTGAGCTGAGATTCATTTGGGTGAGGACTCAGAAGCCTGCAGTCTGAGGAAACAAGATCAGCTGAGGAGTTAGCAAGGTGAGGTTGGCTGTGGCTTGTTCTGTTTCTCTGACCTTTCAGAATTTATCCCAATACTTGGCCTGGTGTTTTCAATTAATAAGACTGTTTAAGATTCACTTTACACTGAATTCTATTGAAGACAAATACATTCAATCATATACTTCCCTTTAAAAGCCATATTAGTGCAATATGCCCAGAGAGTTAACTATAATAAGCAGAAATAGAGCAATGGGATACTAATTGGTACTGAAAGAAACCAATGTTTAACAAATATGTTGTTTCCACAGCCTTCAAAAAAGACCTAATGTCCACTATCAACATGAAATAAGGTCAAACTTTTACTTTCTCTTCAGAGAAATTACCTAGTACAGATACCTTGCAAATATCACATATTACATTGTACTGAAGGTGGAAAAATAAGCTATTACCCACAAGAAAGATAACTCTAGTTTACTAGGAACTCAATAGGCTGTCAAATAAAAATTAAATTTGTAGAATAAAATATCTCTATAGGAGGTAAAAGAAAGTGACTAATGGTCTAGGAAAGAAAAGACAGGAGTCTTTGATTTTGACTTCATAAAACATAAGGCTTTGCAAGCAAAACCATCAAGGCACAGGGACCACCTTCAGAGCAGGCCAGCAACAGTTTCTTAAAAATAGTCTCCATAGGTGAGTGGGAAAGATAGAGAGGTGAACAGGAAAAGTCTTGGCCTACTTCTGTCCTAAAGACAAGGAGTGCTACTCTGTAGGAAATGCAGAGGGCAAAAGACCTCAATAACTGAACTGTTAGCAATTTAGGCCTTTCCCCTCAGTGGAGGCAATGAGGTAAGAACTCTGAAAGAAGAATTAATTATATATTATGTAAAGGAAAAATCATTGTTGAAATTCTGAGAATGAAAATTCTGAGTTGGAAGATATTTGAGAGATTATTCATCTTTTTAAAAAAACTTTATTTTTCATGTAGCGAAACTGAGTGATTGCCCCAGGGACTGGAAACCAAGGTTTCTGAGAGACCTAAAGAATAGACAGACCACTGCTGAGAACCACAGCAACTGTGACCCAAAGATGACACCAAGCAAACCTGCTTGGGGCACTCCTGTCAGAATGTTCTTCCTGCAGCCTTGGCTTATCTTGGCACAATGGATGGGAACCCAGAACTCCAGCCATTAAAATAGAAGGGGCCAGCTTAGAGAGTGACACTAGAGATATGAAGCCACTTGGACCAGTTGGCAGGTGAGAGGGTTGGAGGAAAGGGCAGGGATGATGAGTGATCTTCATTGTTACCTTGACTGATTAGAAAAACACAACTCTCAATATGTTGGTGATGGCATATCCAGAGGGGCTTTCATCATAAGAGTTCTGACCTAGTCAGTGGTTTAATCCATTAGATTCACAATATGATGAAATTACTGGAGAGTGATGGAAAGTAATGTGGGGCCTTGCACAAGAAAGTACATCACTGGGTGCATGTTCTTGGGGCTAAAGTTTGTCTTGCTTTCTACCTCCATGTCCCCCTTTCTGTGCTTCCAGTCCACATGGAGTAGTCTGACTCATGTTCTGTCCACCTGAAGACCATGATGCTTTGCCTCACCACAAGTCCAGAATCAATAATCACTCAAGACAGGCCCGAAACCTCTNAAACTGAGGCAAAACAAATCTGTTCTCTCTTAGATTGTTTTGGTTAGAAATTTCATCACAGAGATAAGGAAAGTAACTTACACCAGGTGATGGGAGAGACTTGGGGAGGAGGAGCAAGTGAGAAGGGCCACAAGCTTGGGAGAGACAGGAGTAGGACAAAGATTTGTGGAGGAAGGGCAGTTGGGAAGGTGGCATGGGCCTGGAGGGCAGGAAGGAGAGCAGAGGCATAATCTGGCGCAAAACTGTACCGATCTTAAGTTCAGAGGAGCACCGGAAGATGGGGTACGGGTATGAAAAAGCCAGGCAAATGAGTGTGTTCTTAGGCGCGGGCCCAGCCAAGGCCTCCTGTCTCTGCTTCCCTCCACCCAGTGTTCTTGTTCAGAAGCTTAACACAAGAAGCACTTCAGGGTCCCAAAAGAGAAAAACTGTTAAGTCGACGCCCCCTTACCGAGACACACGAACAACACTGACTTGCACCCAACCTCTGCCATCTTTCGGTACGGACGCTGGCGCCCAGAAACGGCGTAAGGACTTGGCGCATGCGTACCGCAAGTGTTCTGCTTGCAAACCTGCGCAGTCCGCGCCCCACGTTTGCACGCTGCCAGAGGCGGGGTCAGAAGTCGCCTGGAGGGCTGGGCTGGGCTGTGGGGCGGGGCTGACGGGCGGGCGGGGCCTGGCAACAGCGTCTGGAGTTTCCTCTGGGCTAGGCTGTGATCACACGCCTAGGGACAGAGGGCGGAGTGAATGCGGGACAACGCGCAGAAAAGGTCACGGTGGCACGGTGTTGTGCAGGGCAGATTAGGACGTGCCAGGTCGGCCAATGAGCTCTGGGATAGTGGCTCGCGGACCCTCCCTGGGCGGCGCTCCTCTGCTCTGAGGCACCGCCCTTGTAGGCAGGGTACTCCGTTGGACCACTGATCCTAGGCCGTGCCACTGCACAAGCAGTGGGTTTTCCCGATTAAAAAGAGGGGTGGTTTAGAAGGTTCCAGAGGAATGAGGCGGATGGACGCAATTGAGCTATATTCTGAGCAAGGTTCTAGGACTGCTGATTGCATTGGGGAAAGCAGGGCGTACACCTATTCCCTCACCTGGGTCAGGTGCGCGCCTGTTGGGCGGGTCCTGTCGGAGAGGCTGGCCAAGGAGAACGCCTTCCTCTTCCTGGGCTGGTGTGAGGAGCTCCGGCACCGAGTGGAGCGGCGGGCATCAGTGAGTACGGGTCTGAGCGGCTGGGGCAAGTTGGTACGGTGGTCACTCTTCCTCTTGCAAAGGGCATTGTGAAAGAGAATCAGTCAAGTCCCTGGGTTTGTATGCTTACATCAAGTTCATACTCCATGGATCCTTTTGCAAACCCTCAGAACTCTACACTCTTGGTCACGAAGGTTTTGGTTGACTGTTAACCACAGTCGTTTAAGTTTATTACAGAAAAACTCCTCCTACATTTCCAGTTTTGAAGACTGATTTTCATTTTGTTGTTTTTCTAATATCTGATACTTTACTATCTTCTGGTTTCAAATTGGTTTGAGAAATGGCATCCTGTGTACTTGACACAGATGGAGAGAGCTGCGTCTTTGATCCAGAGCCGAGATTTGTGTAGGGCTTTTGTGGGAATGAGGTCTCTGGGAAGAGATATTCCCCTAGGGGAGGGCCTCACATGGTTTTGGGACATCCAGAGGAAGAGGTGTTGGGTCTTTCACACAGGGCCACTGGTTCTGCAACACCATGCTAAGAGAGGTGGCGGGTGGAGAGTGCTCTGAGTGTTGCGCCTCTGGATGTAGTGCTTGTATGTTCATTTTTAGAGCTCTGAATTGGCTGGTAACAATAAGAAGCAGTTTTCTCTACTGTCAAAATGTGCCATTTTCACTTCATTTCAGTAAATGTTACCACTCCCCTGCCAAGGCAGAGCAGGGAACAAAGACTTGAGAAACTACCTTCACCTGCAGGAATGCCCTGCCCTGGGGCAGAAGCCTTGCCCTGCTCTGTGTTTACCAAGTGAACAGGTTCTGTATTCTTGCTGGCCAAGGTACTTCCTTGAGGTATGAGGAAATGTTTGGGATAATAATGAGTTAGTAAACCTGCACACAAAGTTTAAAGAATAACAGGGCTAGGTTTAAGGTGCTGTTTTATTCNACTCTGTGGCCTATTATTGAAATACCATAGCAGCATCTGGTTGTTTGCAAATTGCTATGTTGGAGGTTAAAATAGAATAAGTAATAACTTCCATCCAGTTTATGGCGTCTTNATTAAGGAGAATTGGCTATTGGCTCACTATGTTCAGTTTCTGTGAGATGAGTCAATACTACTCTTCTACTTTTTTAATTTTACAAAAAGTTTTTTTATTTTTAAACTCTGGTACATTTATTCTTTTTTATTTTTATTCTCAGGAGTTTTCTCCCTATTTCTCCCAAATAAATATTTGGTGTTCCAAAATACAAAGTTGACAGTCAAAGGTAAAATTTGTACATTGTAACTAAGAGTCACAGGCCCTTGTCTGTTCACTCATTTGCAAATAGTGTTGTAAAATGACAGGATTCTTTACCGTTTAAGGTCTAAACATGTTAAATTAAATTTTTTCCTTTTTTTAAATGACAGNCAAGCATGCATCTATGATCCTGTCTCAAGCCAATATCTCCCTGAAATTCGCTGAGAAGCAAGTAAGGCAAAGATTTTTCTGCCTTTTCCTCTCAGCTCTTTGTCCCTATCCACAGACAGGTGTAGGGGGAGCAGTGGANTTCACATGGATAATTTGATTGTAAAATTTGTTTAAGGAGGTTAATTGTCTGACCAGGAACATAGATTATGACTTACTAATTTGACAAACTTAGTCTCCTTAAGACAAAGTAAGTAGTTAAAACTCAAGCCCCAGATTACACTGATCTAGAAACAAAAGTGGTTACACTGATCTAGAAACAAAAGTGGAAGATGTTAATGTCAGTGTTTAAAGTTTTGTTTCTCAAGAAAGGCAGCATTTCAGAGCCTCTTGAGAGACTTAACTCTTTTTTTTTGACTAAGTTTTTATCAACTGTTCTTAAATATTATATAAACCTGGTTGTGTTCTTATTTCTTTGATTTCTAATGTGATTTTTATCAAGTTAGCAAATTAACTTTGTTAAGTTAAAATTAAAATTTTGAGACAGAGATTAATACAGAATGAAAATTTAGAAAGCCATTTCTAGATGTACTTTTCCTATATGTACTATTTTTATATTTCTGTTGATGTTTGTTTTTATTTGTTTGAGAGCTTTAGTGTTTGTTGAGAGTTGGTTGTTGATGGCATTAATTTATGATCTAATATTCTAATAGAAAAAGAGAGAAAGGTCCTTTGATCTCTGGGCTTTTGTTCTTGACCTTGGTTCTAGTTTTAAAGTAGTGATCACCTTTCTTACTCCAGTGGAAATTTATTCAGAATAAGATGTGAATGACACTCTTTGACCCCTAGCCTGAGTTATTAGCAAATTGTCAATATGTAAAATGATTTCCAGATCTTAAGTTCACTGAAGCTATGAGGTTTACAAAGCAATATTTTTCTTCCCAACTTTGTTAAACTCTTCCTAATATATTAATAATATGACATTATTTTAAAATTTAGAAATATTCAAATATTTTAGTTGCTTTCTTGGCTTGAGATTTCATAGTCACTTTTCTCTTCAGAAAAGAAAACCTTATAGTTTGCTTGGCTTTGGAATTCAGTGGTTTAAGGCTTTTATGAGTATTCAGATCCTGATTGTGATGTGAGGTTGAGGAGATATTGTGGTCATTCAGCAGAACTATTGAATAGGATACCCACACCCGTGCTCTGTTGTCATTATAGCAAAATAGAGGAATAGTGAGAGGCTCAAGATTTGAAGCTGAGTACAGGAACTAAGGTCTCTATCCAAACTTTCAGTTTACATGTGTTGTTTCTGACAGAAATTTACTGCCTGTAACTGATCAGGTAATGTGATCTTACAGAAAGTTTCATAGAATCACTGGTATTTTTGTAATTCAGCTGACTTGCTGAAGCCTTCCCTGGAACAAGATTTATCCTAAACCAACCCACCCTGATAAAAAGCATCTTGGGGGAGAAAAAGTCTCATTTCAGCTTACAATTCCAGGTTACAATTCATTGTAGGAGGGAAGTCACAGTGGCAGCATCTTGAAGCAGCTGGTTACATCATATTTATAGTCAAGAGCAGAGTGAAACAAATGCATGAAATCTTGTTTACTTGTTTTTCAGTAGTTTTCACTTCTGTTACAGTTCAGGAGCCCCTGCCTGGGGAATGGTGCCCCCATAATGACTAAGTCAAGACAGTTCCCCACAGACGTGCCCACAGGCCAACCTGATCTAGATAATTCCTCTTTAAGACTGTCTTCCCAAGCGATTCTAGGGTTTGTCAAGTTGAAAGTTAAAACTAACTAGCACATTAACTAAAGTATTTGAAGAGCTGCTAGAGGTACATAGAGCTTAGCAGGTTCAAAGCAGAGGTCAGTCCAAAGCAAATCTCCAAGGTGCAGGTCTGGAAGAACATCAATTTAAGTTGGAAACTGATGACAAGGAAGCTTGACTGGAATTCCCATATAAGTGAATATGCTAAGCTGAAACCCTGTGGACAGTGGGGAGATTTTTGCCTGTCCCTCCTGTTTTGTGTTTACCAAATGGTCAGATGATTAGTAGATGGATTCTGCTGCATCATGGGTTCTATTAGACGCCTCAGTTTTTATGTTATCCAGATAAGGGTGTTAAATCCTTTATTGGTCTGATGCCTTCTTAAGGTCAGAGACCTGCTTTTTCTGTTCTGCTTTATTTGTTTCATCTGTGTGTTCCCAATCTATGCCAGTCAGTTTATAGATGGTACTTTTTACTTTGCATGAATAGTTTACCAGTCTGCCGTGGTTCTGGAAAGGTAATGGTTTCTATATGTTCAAATGTGATGTTCAGAAGTGTTATCCTGGCTTATGCATTCAAAATGGAATCAAACACTGCCTGAAAATGAAGTAAACCAGGACAAGGCAGAGCCTGGAGCCAGTGCTCCACACAATATGGAGGAACTTAGAACACAACATAGTCTCATCTTCATGAATTGCCACTGTTAAGGTGCCTAGCACTCATCAAACTACAAGAAATGGCTGAACAAGAAAATGTAACCTGAGACCTAGAGAAGTCAGTCAAGACAGAGACAAACTGGAAATGACAGTTGATGATGCAGTTGCAGACAGGAATGTCAAATGTGCTCAAGGACTTAAAAGAAGCCATGAATGTCACCAGGACAGAAATGGAGAGGAGAGAAACAAGCAGAATAGTTTAAGCTGAAAGCATAAAATTTTGAAGAAAGAGTTCACTGTTGTCTAAAGAGCATATCTGAAAGAAAAGTAAGACCGTGAACTTGAAGAAACATCAACCAAAATGCAGAAAGAAGCAAAGGGTGGTATGGGCTGAGAGAAAAGGATCAAACCCTCCATGACACATTTGGGGAAAAAAATCAAGTAAATAAATAGATCTAGAATTTGAGAAGCAAAAATAGGGGAGGAAATTTTAAATGTATTATAGGAAATGATGCCCTATGATTTAAGAAGATGCCACTGAAAAAGTGGTCAGATGAACCATTTTTAAAAATATTCAAGATATGTGTGTATATACACACATACATATTTATACTTAGTGTTAGATATTTGTTATATGT
>LZPO01118171.1:0-10152 GCA_001675575.1 Neotoma lepida | reverse complement strand
ACGAATAAAACTGTTCAAGACCTGAAAGTGGAAATAGAATCAATAAAGAAAACCTAAAACTGAGGAAGTATGGAAATGAAAAATTTAGAAACTCAAACAGGAACCACAGAGGCAGACTTCACCAACAGAATACAAGATATGGAAGAGAGAATCTCAAGCATTGAAGACATGATAGAAAAAAAATGGATACATTGGTCAAAGAAAATGCTAAATCTAAAAAATTCCTGAAACAAAACCTTCAGGAAATCTGGGACATTATGAAAAGACCAAATGTAAGAATAATAGGAATAGAGGAAGGAGAAGAAACCCAGCTCAAACACCCAGAAAATATTCTCAACAAAATCATAGAAGAAAATATTCCTAACCTAAAGTAGGAGATGCCTATAAAGATACACAAAGCATACAGAGTACCAAATAGACCAGAAAAGAAAGTCCCCTCAGCACATAATGATCAAAACACTAAATGTACAGAACAAAGAAAGGATATTAAAAGCTGCAAAGGAAAAAAACTAAGTAACGTATAAGGGAAGACCTATTAGAATTACACTTGACTTCTAAATGGAGACTCTAAACGCCAGATGGGCCCATGTAGATGTCCTGCAGACTCCTCTAAAAGCCTGATGGGCCCAGGCAGATGTCCTGCAGACTCTAAGAGACCACAGATGCCAGCCCAGACTACTATAACCAGAAAACTTTCCATCACCATAGATGGAGAAAATNATATTCCATGATAAAGCCAAATTTAAGCAATATTTATCTACAAATCCAGCCCTACAGAAAGTGCTAGAAAGAAAACTCCAACCTAGAGAGCTTAACTACACCCAAGAAAACACAGGAAATAAATAATCTCAGAACAGCAAATAAAAAAGAGGGAAACACACATAACAAAACAAAACAAAATAACAGGAGTCAGTAATCTGGTCATTGATGACTTTCAACATCAACGGTCTTAATTTCCCTATTAAAAGACTCAGACTAACACAATGGATGCTAAAACAGGATCCATTCTTCTGCTGCATCCAAGAAACACATCTTAACATCAAGGATAGACATCACCTCAGGCCTTTTCATAATGTCCCAGATGGAAAAGTTATTCCAAGCAAATGGACCCAAGAAGCTAGCTAATATAGGCATTTTTATATCTGATAAAATGAACTTCAAATCAAAACTAATCAAATGAGATGGGAAAAGGACACTACATACTCATCAAAGGTAAAATCCACTAAGATAACATTTCAATTCTTAAAACATCTATGCCCAAACACATTTTTGTAAAAGGAGCACTAGTATAGTTTAAATCACATATTGACCTTCACACATTGATAGTGAGTTTGGTAGTTTGAATGTAATTGACCCCCATAATCTCAAAGGAAGTGTCACTAGTAAGAGATGTGGCTTTGTTGGAGTGGGTATGGCCTTGTTGGAGGAAGTGTACCACTGTAGGGGCAGGCTTTGAGGTTTCCTATGCTGAGGATACTGCCTAGTGTCTCAGTTAACTTCCTGTTACCTGCGAGATGTAGGCTACTTCTCCAGCACCATGTCTGCCTGCACAATACCATGCTCCCTGCCATGATGATAATGGACTGAACCTCCGAAACTGTAAGTGAGTCACTCGAGTGTTTTCATTTATAAGAGTTGCCATAGTCATGGTATCTCTTCAGTGCCCCAATCTCACCAACAGACAAGTCATCCAGACAAAAACTAGACAGAAATACTGGATCTTACAGACTTTATAAACCAAATGGACCTAACATATATTTACAGAACATTTTACCCAAACACAAAAGAATATACCATCTTCTCAACACCTCATCAAACTTCCTCCAAAATTGACCATATACTCAGACACAAAGCAAGTCTCAATGGATACAAGAAAATTTAAATAACTCCCTGCATCCTATCAGACTACCACAGATTAAAATTGGATATCAACAACAGAAAGTTTACAAACTTACAGAAACTAAATAGCTCAGTGTTGACTGAAAAAAAATGGGTCAAGACAGCAATTAAGAAAGAAATTAAAGATTTTTCTAGAATTGAAAGAAAATTAATGCACAGCATACCCAAACATATGGAACACAACGAAAGGTTGTTCTAAAAGGAAAGTACATAGCACTAAGTGCCTACATAAAATAATTGGAGCGATCTCACACTAATAACAAAACACCTGGAAGCTCTAGAATGAAAAGAATAAATAACACCCGAAAAAGTAGACAGCAAGAAATAATCAAATTCAGGGTAAAGTCAATAAAATAGAAACAAAGAGAACAGTACAAAGAATCAATGAAACAAAGAGTTGGTTCTTTATGAAAATCAATAAGATTGACAAGCCCTTATCCAAATAAACTAAAAGGGTAGAGAACAAATATCCAAATTTACCAAATTAGAAATGAGAAACGGGATGTAACAACAGACACTGAGGAAATCCAGAGAATAATAAGAACATAGTTTAAAACCTGTACTCCAGTAAACTGGAAAATCTAAAAGAAATGGATACTTTTCTTGATATATACCACCTACCAAAGTTAAATCAAGAACATATAAGCAATTTAAACAGACCTATAACCCCTAGTGAAATAGAAGCAGTCATTAAAAGTCTCCCAACCAAAAAAAGCCCAGGGCCAGATGGTTTTAGGGCAGGATTCTACCACACATTCAAAGAAGAATTAATCCCGATACTCCTCAAATTATCCCACAAAATAGAAACAGAATGAACATTGTCCAATTCATCTTATGAAGCCATAGTTACCCTGATACACAAACTACATAAAGACCCAACAAAGAGAATTACAGATCAATTTCCCTTATGAACATACATGCAGAAATTCTCAATAAAATACTTGCAAATCAAATCCAAGCTCACATCAAAATGATCTCCATCATGATCAAGTAGGCTTCATCCTAGAGATGCAGGAATGGTTCAACATACTTAAATTGATAAATGTAATTCACCATTTCAAATTTAATGTTTCACTATCTGAAAGACAAACACACAATCATCTCATTAAATGCAGAAAAGGCCTTTGACAAAAATCCAACACTCCTTCATGATAAACGTCCTAGAGATACTAGGGATACAAGGGATATACCTCAACATAATAAAGGCAGTTTACAGAAGTCCATAGCCAATATCAGCTTAAGTGGAGAGAAACTCAGGTACAAGACAAGATTGTCTACTCTCTACATACCTATTCAATAAAGTACTTGAAGTCTTAGCTAGAACAATAAGAGAACTGATGGAGATCAAGGGGATACATATTAGACAGGAAGAAATCTAAGTATCTTTGTTTGCAGATGATATGATTGTATATGTAAGTGACCCTAAAAATTCCACCAGGAAACTCCTACAGCTGACAAATACTTTCAGCAAGTTAGCTGGATACAAAATTAACTCACAAAAATCAGTAACCCTCCTATATACAAATGACAAATAGACCGAGAAAGAAATCAGAAAAACTACATCTATAGCTTCAAATAATATAATAGTTTCAAATAATATAAAATGTCATGGAGTAACTAACTAAGCAAGTGGAAGACTTGTATGATAAAACTTCAAATTTTTGAAGAAATAAATGGAAGAAGAAATCAGAAGACGGAAAACTTTCCCANGCTGATGGATCAGTAGGATTAACATAGTAAAAATGGCCATCCTACCAAAAGTAATCTACAGGTTCAGTGCAATCCCCATAAAAATTCCAACACAATTCTTAAAAGATCTTGAAAGGACAATTCTCAGCTTCATATGAAAAACACAAAAACCCAGGATAGCTAAAACAAACCTGAATAATAAAAGCAATGTAGAAAGTATCACTATCTCCAATTTCAAATTGTACTACAAAGCAATAGTAATAAAAAAAAAACCATGGTATTGGCACAAAAATAGACATGTTGATCAATGGACTCAAACTGAAGACCAAGACATAAATCTTCACACCTATGGACACCTAATTTTTGAAAAAGAAGCCATAAATACACACTAGAAAAAAGACAGCATCTTCAACAAAGGGTGCTGGTCAAACTGGATGTCTGAATGTAGAAGAATGCAAACAGATCCATACTTACTTATCACCTTACGCAAAATTCAACTTCAAATGGATATAAGACCTCAACATAAGACCAGATACACTGTACCTCTTATAAAAGAAAGTGGGGAATACCCTTGGACTTATTGACACAGGAAATGACTTTTTGTACAGAATACTCTTACCACAGGCACTAATATCAACAATTAATAAATGAGACCTCATGAAACTGAGAANCTTCTGCACGGCAAAGGACACTGTCATTCGCATAAAGTAGCAGCATACAGAATGGGAAAAGTTTTTACCAATTCCACATCCTATAGAGGGTTAATATCCAAAGTACATAAAGAACTCAAAAAACTAGATATCAAGAAAACAAATAATCCAATTTTTAAAAATGGGGTACAGATCTAAATAGAATTCTTAGTGGAGAAAACTCAAATGTCTGAGAAACACTTAAATGTTCAAAATTCTTAGCCATCAGGGACATGCAAATCAAAACTATTTTGAGATTTCATCTTAAGCCTATCAGAATGGCTAAGGTCAATAAAACAGTGACAGTTCATTCAATGAGGATGTGGAGCAAGGGGAACACTCATCCATTGCTGGTGGGAGTGCAAACTTGTACAGCCACTGTGGAAACCACTGTGGCAGTTCCTCAGGAAGATGAGAATCAGTCTACCTCAAGATTCAGCTCTACTACCCAAGGATGCTTCATTCTATCCAAAGACACTTGCTCAACCATGTTCACTGCTGCTCTATTCATAATAACTAAAAATTTGAACAACCTAGATGTCCCTGAACAAGAGAATAAATAAAGAAAATGTGGTACATTTACACAATAAAGTATTACTTAGCTGTTTAAAAAAAAATCACATCATGAAATTTGCAGGTAAATTGATGGAACTAAAAAAAAAAATCATCCTGAGTGAGGTATCCCAGACCCAGAAAGACAAATATGGTATGTAATCTCAACATGTGGATATTAGTTCTTAAGTCAATGATAACCAAGCTACAATCTGTAGCACTACCAAGAGTAGGCATAGAATAAGGATCTCGAGGGTATAGATAGATTTTATTAGGAAAGGAGAATAGAATAGTTATGGGTGGCTGGGGTGGGGCTAGAACAGGAGGATCAGTTGAGGACAGAGAGGGGATAAGGGAGGGAATATGGAGAGAGCTATTTGAGAGGTAGTATGGAAACCTAATACAGTAGAAGCTTCCTAAAATATATACTTATATGAAGGCAATCTAAATGCAGTCTACAAATAATGGGGGTAGGGGACAGTATCACAACTGGCCATCTCTTGTCACTAAATGAGGCTTCTAATACTAATATTCAGTTATATCTAATTGAGTTGTTGGCCAAAGAGGTCCCATGGCAATCCCCAAATACCCAGGCTGTTGCCAAGACACTGACAGCAAGGCCCCATTGTTGAAGACAATACCTATGCAACTCATTGAACTTGGAGTAGTTGAGCTGGTGCCTACATAGAGCCTTCACTCCTATGTTCTAGCATCTTTAATACAGGAAGGTATTCTGCATACTACCAAAGAGAAACATAAACTCCAAGCCAGCCACAAACCCTTTTATCTACAATTATGTCCTGCCTGCAAGTGTGCTAAGGCAATGGTGCCACAAAGCGTGTAAGAGTAACCAAACAATATCTGATTTGACTTAAGACTCACTCCATGAGATTGAACCCATACCCAAAACTGCCTGGGTGACCAAGAACCAGAGACTAGAAAGTAGCAATGAGATGACTCCTAATGACATTCTGCTATACTCATAGATTAGTGCCTTGCTCAGCTATCATCAGAGAAACTTTCTCCTACAGCAGATGGGAACAAATATAGAAACCTAAAGACAGGCGTTATGCAGATAGTCAGAGACCTTGGAACACTCAGCCCTAAATGGGATATCTCTATCAAACTACTCTACTCAGGCATCAGGGANTCTCAAGGAAGGGGAGGTGGAAAGACTTTAAGAGACAGAGGGAATGGAGGACACCAAGAAAACAAAACCCTCTAAATCAACATGATCAAAACACATACAAACTCACAGAGACTGGGGCAGCATGCATAGGGCCTGCATGGGTCTGCACCAGGTCCTCTGTGTATATATTGTAGCTTCCAGTTTAGTATTTTTATGGGATTCCTGAGTGTATGAACAAATGGGTGTCTGATTCTTGTGTCTTCTCTTGGGCTCTTTTCCTTCTGTTTGTCTTGTCCAGCTCTGATGTGATAGTTTTAGTTTTATATTTTGTTATAATTTATTA
The DNA here is from genome assembly GCA_001675575.1 of Neotoma lepida. NCBI lineage: Eukaryota > Metazoa > Chordata > Mammalia > Rodentia > Cricetidae > Neotoma > Neotoma lepida. Next base: position 3,851 of record LZPO01118171.1, on the reverse strand, counting down.
TTATTACTTAGAAGCCTCTTTCTAATGAGAGAAAGAAAGGGAATGGATCTGGATGGGAAGGGAGTGGGGAGGAACTGGGAGGAGTAGAGGGAGGGGAAACCTCAATCAGGATATATTATGTGAATAAAGAATGTTATTTTCAATAAAAGAGCATGGGAGAGAAATAGAAATAAACAAAGCAAAGTTTGCAACTTTGCCAGGAATGTGAAAAATCTATTTGAAAAGCCACTCAAATAACATTTAAAAGACTATCTATACCATGTGCTTGCTGAAGATATGGAGTAGCTAAAAGTCTCAGGAATTTCTGGTATAAAATACCACTTCAGATGACTCTTTGGAAGCATATAATTAGCCATACATTTATTATTATGGACTAGCAATTTCTGCTGTTGATATTTATCCAAAAGAATTAAAACATTTCTGCATAAGAGACCATCATGGGAATATTTATAGCAGTTTAGTTTGGAATAGCCCCAAGCTGGAAGCAACATAACTTTGTTTTAAAAAAAAGAAGAAGATAAAAGACTGAATTGTGTTCTCACATATAAGAATACAGCCTGGCAGGAGAAAAAAAAAAAGACGAATTTCTGATCTCTGCCCAACATATATGATTCCCATTTATTTTATGGTGTATGATAGTTAGGAAAGGTTGAACTCTTTACTTTCACTTATGTGAAATTGAAACACAGACAAAACTGATACAGAGTAACAAATTAGTTTCATGCTGCAGATGGGCAAACTAGAAATGTTTAGAGGAGATGGGACTGTTGTACAAACTTCATCAGCAAGACAGGTAAATTTGAAAACCAATATTTAAATATTCTGAAATAAAACTGAGTAAAATATACATGATGCCATACATACTGTTAGGATGCGGACTGAAAAGGAATACAACACATACATTTCATTTTGCTTTCATAAACTGGAAATGTACCCCTCTACCCAAAAGTACCATTGACAGTTTGTGGGATGGACTTTCCCATAGCTTTATTCTTAGTAATGCTCCTGTGCTGGGCCACAGAGAACCAAACTGATATCTTCTAAGAAAAACAAGACTCTGACATTACTCTAGTTCAGTTTCTACTTTTAAAATAAATTACATATTTCAAACACCAGCTGTCAAAGTGCATCTGTATTATTTTATTAGATAGCTCTGTACTTTGCTAAATAAAAGGCTTTCCCCCTGTATTACTTGGTCATTCCTTTTTGGTGTGCTTGCATTACCAGGTGAAATGGTGATATTGATGTCATCAACATTTTCCATCTGAAGTACTTGATGACCACAGACAATCAGATGAGTACCACAGTACTCACCTGGACTTTGTCCATTCTTATATTTGCTCCTCCAGAGACAAGAAAATGGTCCACCTTCTCCAACATGCTGTGGAGTTCAAGAGTTGCATGAGTTCTATTATGACAAAGAAACATTTACACTGGGAATGTGAAATGTTATGTAAGAGCAAGCATGTATTGCTAGACATACTAACTCAATTTCTGGGCATACCAGAATTTTACTTGTGATGCCCAGCCATCTCCAAAATTTCTGACAAGAAAAGCCAACTGTATCAAATTTTATATCTATTAAAGACAATTATGAAGTGTATCTTTTGTTAATCTTCAAATTCAATTTTTTTTATTAAAACTAAGGTGATTTAATTAATGAGAAGATACTTAGTGAGGAGAGAAGGCCAATCAGCTTTCACCTAGGGTCCCAAGATTCCATGTTTTCATAATTGGTGAGAGTTTGAGTGTTCAATGTTAGCCATCTGCAAGATTTCACAACATAAGAAAACAGAGATGAGATAATCAATAAATGAGTACTGGAAGTCATTCCCTTTGCTACCATTTGACTTTAAATGCTTAATTGTATGAGAGAAAAATGAAACTGAAATACATTCTGAAACTAGATGTTTTTCCCACTGCAGTATGTTTTTAATCTTTCAGTGAATAACCCTATACCTTCCAATCTGAAATCAGAAGCAAAGAAGGCTGCCAAAATATTAAGAGAATTCACAGAAATAACTTCTAGAAATGGACCTGATAAGATCATTCCTGGTAGGTAAATGTCTAAATATGTTTGTTTTCCACATTGCTTTCTACATTCCTTAGCATTTCTTTATAAATGTCCTATGGAAACAAGCAAGCATTTAGACCACCCTTGTCTCAGACCTCAGAGGGGCAGCACTTTGTAGGCAGTCTTCTAGTAGATAACAAAGACCAGAGCCAATCAGCAGAAAAATCATCCCTCACTTTGCTTCCCTGCACTTAGAGGTACCAACCTAAACCCTTGAGTCTCTGCTCCATTCAGCTTTTTTAAACTCTGTTCTTTTAAAATCAATTTTGGGGGAACTTGCAAACAGATTTTCAAAACTCAATAGCTAACCTTGCAGATAAATTTTTATGATGTAAGCTTTTTAAAGCACTTCACAATATTTCTTGCAAATAGGGAAATTATATTTACAAGTAACAATATTTTTCATGTAAGCAAAAGGCACCAAAGAGAATTTGGTCCATAATTCTGATGAATTCCATAACTGGCTTCCTGTTCTTCTAAACGATGCTGTTATTTTATGTGTAAAGATCTCATCAACAATAGCATTAGCTCCTGAAATGATGCATAACAAGTGCTGAATTCCTGTGTTTACACATATGCTAATATAGCTCATCAAACTCAAATCTTCCCTTGCAACTAAACAGAGTGAATAGTGATGAGGTTGTACCTTTAGTGGATACATGTACTTAAAACTCTCATTTTATGTAATGAACTCTGAAATGTCAGTAAACTAGTATTGTAAACAGAATTAGAATTTCAATATAAAGTGGTAGTTTAAACAGAAAAAGAAAATCTTTTGAAATGACAAATCACTTAATTTTGTTGTCAAATCCAAAATTTCATATTAATAATGAATTTGGCTATATATCTTTAAAATCAAAGCTCTGTCACAAGCTGCCATTTAGTCATTGCTATTTTGTTTGTTTGCAGCCCATGTGATTGCAAAAGCAAAAGGACTTGCAGTTTTGTCTGTGATTAAAGCTGGATTTCTGGTGACAGCCAGGGGAGGCAGTGGGATTGTCCTGGCACGTCTTCCAGATGGAAGTAAGTTGATACTTGTAGAGACCTTAAATCTTCTGTGTTCTGCATCTGTTGTGGATGTTTTCATAGGGAGTATGACCTGCTAATCTGCTGTGTGGTTCTTCTGGAAACGTGTAGTATGTGTTAGGAAGCAAGCAGGAAACCTAGCCTTAGATTATTACTAGATGGGACTCAAGGTACATCTGACTATGTTATATTACGCTTTGTAGGCCTTCTATGGAACACTTTCTTGAACATACTATACACATTTCTCTTGTTGAATGTGAGTTCTTACTCCTCAATTCTGTGGGAAAGCCAGTTTCTTCTGTTTATGAATGTAATCTGTAATCTGTAAACTTCTTTGTTTCTCTGGAAGATAGTGACATTTGAAGACCTGCCCCCTCCTGCCAGCAGAATCATGTTGAGAGCATTATAACATTTCTTTCTGGACTGAAAGCTGTTGTTTGATTTTTCAGAGACAAATTCAAAATGCATTTACTACGAATCCTAAGAACCAATGCTTATAGTAGTATTTAAAATGTAGTCACATGTCAGAACCAACTAAAGTACCTTTTCAATTTGACCTGTTTTATTCCTCATATAAGGGAACACATTGTTCTGTCAGTAACTGTTTGGACAGAAATCATTTATACTTTCAGATAAGAAACACAGGTAAGGGCCGGGCAGTGGTGGCGCATGCCTTTAATCCCAGCCCTCGGGAGGCAGAGGCAGGCGGATCTCTGTGAGTTCAAGGCCAGCCTGGTCTACCGAGTGAGTA